>JAJEJO010001903.1:1490517-1631271 GCA_020662805.1 Glaucomys volans | reverse complement strand
TTTTGAGGGAGGTTGGGTGGGATTTAAATTTTTCCACCATCTGGAAGAGGGCAACTGGCATGGAGGAAGGAGGGAGACTCCTTCTCTCTGAAGTGAAATGAAATGAAGGAGACCCCGGACAGGGTTTCCCTTTGTCAATCCTAGGGCAGATTTCGGCACCACCCACTCACAGCAAAAAACTTAGGGGCTAGCCGAGGGTTGCAGATGGGGTTTGCATCCAGGCTACCCTGTTAGCTGTGTGTCTGTGAATGAAATGTTCAACTTGACCAGCTCCTGCTTTTCATGAATAAAGTGAGGAAATAATAACTAAAAGAGAATACATGGAATGTTTTCCATGCTAAGTATTTACCAAATATCATTTAATTTAATCATTACCAAAACTGTGGTTGTTATTATCTTCTCTATTTTATGGACTAGGAACTGGGACCTGGAGAGGCTAAGTAACTTAACCAAGATCACACAGCCAAGGTCTGGTTAATTTGGGGACTTGAGCGAGGCTGACCTGATTCTGAAGCTGGTGCTTTTAAACATTTGCTGCTCCTTTGCTGCCCTTGTGAAAGAAGTTTCCTAGAGGAAACTGGCTCTATGAAGTGTACAACAGAATGCCGACCTAGTGCCTGGACAGTGATCGTTCAGGGTATTTTTAGCCACCCTCCTCCCCTCCCTGGTCCTCTCCTTACCTGCAGCATCCTCTGGTCCAAAAAAGATGCACATGGGTGAACTAATGGCTGTCTTTACTCCAGGGAGTCTCAGCATGGGACCCACTGGTTGCAAGCTCTGGAAATGCCTCAAGGTCTTCCAAAGGCCAACCTGGGGTTATGCTTCCATGATTCTGAAATTAACCCTTGTTGCCTCTGTATTTGAATAAGGTTTTTCAAATAGTAAGGGAGGGTGATTTATATAAGGACCATTTGTCTTCATAATAAATTTATTAAACGATCATTGCTGCTTTTTTTCCTTTCATATTTGTCATCGCCGGAGTGGTAATTGGTGTTTGAAACCCGTGCTGGCATGTCATCAAACGAAGCCTGCTGTTCTGATCTAGTGAAGCCGGCTTGGCAGCAGGGAGCCGGAGGAGCTGAAAGCAAGTTGGGAAGCCTGGGCCACAGGCAGTGAGATCTTTCACGGAAGGAGTGGCCCAAGACTTCTGGGTATCCAAATTAACTCATCCACCCCTGTCTCTTGTTCAGCACGGAGGCAGAAAGGTATCTATCGAATTCGCTGGGCTGCTTAGACAAGCACAGGTTAAATACACAGGCCAGGATGGTGGGCTAGCACTTCATTACAGTGCATTAATTACCATCACCTCCAATGGCAATTAATAACAATTAAGGGTCTTGTAATAACATGAGCACTGTGTGTAGCTACTTTAAAAGCTGCAGGAAAGTGGAATGGATGGTTTTGGAATACCAGAGTTGGGAGGGTCAATGGTATTGTCTTACAGTAAGAGTAGGAAAGGTGTTGCCAGGCTCTGCATGTGCCTGGTGGCACATGCTACAGGCTGGGGTAAGGCACAAAGACCCACAGACAGCCTTCTTTGCACAGGGAGGCATTTTCAAATAGAATTTGAATGTCCTTAGGCTGGACCTGCATTCTAAGATTCCAGCATGTTCCTGAGACTACTGTCTTCCCAAACCTGCCTGGGTCCTGAGGTCGAATCCTAGTCTGCTCTAGGGTGAAGAAAGAGTCAAGAAAGGTCTAGATAGGTCCTTCACAGGTTGGTTGGAAAGTATAAATGCATGCAATGCCCTCACAAACACTGTCTGGCACTCAGTAGATTTCAACTCTTTAAACAAAAACAAAGAAGTGATGTTTCTCTCCTCCAGTGAGGCAGGTGTGGAGACTGGTATTTCATACCTTGTTATGTGTCTGAACAACTGGAGAGGCTCTTTGGGACCCCAGGAAGCTGCTCAACCTCTCAGGTGCTCAACTTCCTCACCATGAGTGGGGAGGACAATCTCAATTGCACAAGTTTGCTATTGGACTTCAGTGGAAGGGCACATTAACATGCCCTATGAATAGTAGGTGTTCAATGAATTTCAATTACTTTCGTTCTCTTATATCTTTTCAGTATTAAGGACTAGAGTTTGGAGGATTCATCCATCTCAACCTTGCCTTATAGCAAAGTGGGCTATAGATCTGTCACGGCTGGAAGAGTCCTTCAGGTATCACGGCACCAGGGTGAAACTCAGCCCTGCCACTTATAGCCATGTGACCTTTCCCCAGTGACCTCAACTTCAGAGTTGAGTTTCCATATAAGTGAAGTAGGAATAATGAAAGGAACAAAGATATGGATGGATTTATTCATTGCGACTAGACATGTAATACGATTGAGAAGAGCACCGTGCATTCTAGCTGCTAAGATGGTTATGCCCAACTTGAAATGAGAGCTCACCATTTCATCCAAAGGCATCCATAATTGTGTGTTATCATTGCATCCACTGGTGAATTGAGTTTAAAATGTTAATTTTTACTCACTTTTAAAAAATTGAAACAAAAAATGATATTATGCACTTAAAAAAGGTTGTGATTTTTCATGAAACTTAAGTGCTTTCTAGAAAATTGGGGTAACAAAAACATATATTTTTACTCAAACTAAATTAGAGCTAAGCTAGTCAGGGTCTGTCACTCTAAAACTTACTTGTAGTATATTTTCCTACACATACTGGTAGATATTTTATCTTCTGGAATAAAATATTTTTGAAAAGCAGCAGATGCTTTCTTTTCTTTTAACGAATTGCCAGTTTTTTAAGGTTAAATACATAGTCTATAGTATTTTCATTTTTGGGGAAGATTTTTCTATTTATATTGGGAAATCACAGAGATGAAGAAAATCTAAATATAATTTGATGCAAATGTATTCAAATAATTATAGGATGAAAAACAGACAACAAGTCAAATTCCCCTGCATGTACTGAAGACGGATGCTGGGAATGAAGGTATTTTTGCTCTTGGAAGGCAGGTTTGCGATGCCCCATAATTGTGAAGGTTAGACAATCCTGTGCCTATTTTAGGCAGAAATTGTTCACTTATAAGAATTATTTTTCTCCTTTCTTACCCACCCCTACTTTATTCCACTTTTTAACAACATGTTTCTTTCCCTCTTTCCTTCCCTTACTCTGTCTTCCTCCTCCTCTTCTTTCTATCCCTGGCTTTGTCTTTCCTATGTATAGTTTTCTGTTGGTTAGTGCCCCTGTGTTTTCCTCTATGCTCCTTATTCCTCATCTCCCTACTTCATCTCCTTCTGTCAATCTCATTCACTGAGCTGCAGTGGTAGATCAGCAGGAATAGGCACCAGCCGTCAATATAAAGAATGCCAAGCTCCATCTCTGCTCTGAAGGGGAGAACTGAGAAGCAAACAACTTGCTAAGAAAGGGGAAGTGTTGCACCATAACTCAGTAAACACCTGGGAAAACAGTGTCAAGCGCTGTCTTGGAAAGCGGAGGTAAAATATAAATCTTCAACATACACTTGAAGGGTGAAAAGAAGTTGTTCAGGTAGAGGGTTCAACAGACGTATGGGATCATAGATTACAGAGAGCTTAAAGAATGGTAGGAAGATTAAGTCAGGAGCTGCTAGATTAGAGTAAGGAGAGAGAAAATGGAGGGTGTAGGAGAAAAGAGTGAAGACTGAGTATGTGGGGGGGAGGGCACTCCCAAGGAGAAGCTTTACACCAGTCCTGGCTCAGCACCCCAAACACGATCTTTTGGATACATAGTTCAGCTTAAAAAGTAAAACCCATTTTTATAATGTAGAGGGCAAAACATTAGTGTTATTAATAATTTTGAATTGTTAAATTTCAAATTTATATAAAATGTGACCTCATTTATATTTTTAAAAAATTTTACAGACTGCATTTTGATTCATTTTACACAAATGGGGTACAACTTTTCATTTAAATGTTTTTTTTTTATGTACAAAATCATCTAAGTATTCATTATGTGGTAGTGCTGGGATAAATACAAATGCTGATGTTAAAAATCATCCCCGGAAACCAAGAACTCTGGTAAGCAACATAGAAATGTTGAATAAAATACATAAAACTCAGTAAAGCAATCCCCACCCCTCAAGATTTTCTGCTAAAGATTATGGACAAAGTTGAAAAAAAAAAAGTAAAAAAAAAGAAATAAATAAAATAAAACCCAAAACCCAGTCAAGCTTTGATTTTGCTAAATACATTTACAAAAATACTGCCTATTAGCATTATAATTTTATGAAATAAATGACATTTAGCACCAAAAGTGGTAGAATAAATAATAAGAATAAAGGATATTAGTTGAAAATGGATTATTTAAATTTATGTAAAGCTCACTGTTATATCCCTCCCCACCTCCCAAGTTTGCTTTAAAGCAGTGAGAACCTGATTATGCATCATGAGCATTACTTGTTCAGGGATCATGATCGGAAAGAGTAGTGATGTGTGCTGTGTGCGGTGTCCTGTAGCTTGCATTTGGTTTGAGCAGCAGTGAGAAGCTAGTGAAGGTTCTAGGGAAGTCACTAGTGCCCTCCAGCAAGGTCCTCCAATGGTGAGGTCAGCGAGGCCACCTGCCTCTAGCAGGCTGTGTTTTGTGGGTCACAAACTCTGGGGGCCTAAGTTTCCATATCTCCTATTAGAGAATGACCACACTGGTCACAGATGGTTTTGGTTGTTCAGATAGCTAACGGACCCAAAGGCACCTGAATGTGTAGGGGTCAAGTACAGGGATCATTAGTACTGAAGGTTGGTCTAATTCTGAATGCTGGAGGCTAGTGAGCTGAAGCGCATGGAATCCTGAGGGGTGTGTGGCCCGGTACAAGCTTCCATTGTCTTAGTCCATTAGAAATGGGTGGCTTCTAAACAATAGAAATTTATTTCCACAGTTTTGAAGGCTGGGAAGTGTAAGATCCAGATGCTGGCAGATTAGGGGTTCAGTGAGAGTCTGCTTTCTAATATACAGATGGCCATCTTTTTTTCAATAAATCCTCACATGGTGGAAGGGGCAAGGCAGCTCTCTGGGACTTATTTTATAAGGCACTAATCCCATCCTGAGAGTACCACACGCGTATCTAATCATCTCCCAAAGGCCTGCCTCCAAACACCATCACCTTGGAGTTTGGGATTTCAACATACAAGTTTTAAGAGGAGGACTTAAACGTTCAGTCCACTGCACAATGTGTGATGGCTAATTTTAGGTGTCAACTTGCCTAGCCTCAGGGAGCCTATATTAAACATTACTTCTGGGTGTGCCCTTAAGGGTGTTTCCAGATGAGATTGGCATTTGAACTTGCCCTCTATGTGGGTGGGCATTGTCCAATCTGTTGAGGGCACGAATACATAAGAAGTAGAAGAAAAAGGAACTCACCCCTTCTAGTTGGACTGCTTGAGCTGGGAGTTTGACCTTCTCCTGGCTTTGGGTTTCCTGATCCTCAGGCCTTCAGACCCAGACTGAAAATCTATATCTTCCACTTTTCTGGCTCTCAGGCCTTTGTACTCAAACTGAATCATACTCATTGGCTTTCCTGGACTTCCAACTTGCAAATGGCAGATCATTATTGGACTTCTTTAGCCTCTGCCGAGCTTCCATATTTTGTGATCCAACTCCTTAAAATAAATCTCTTCCCATACACACACTGTTGGCTGCGTTTCTTAAGAGCCTTAATACTACCATGCCTCTTAAGTACCTGTATATAGCTACCATTATTAGAGCCATTATTGTGGACCCAATATCTGCAAAGGGTTTTCTCATCATCCATTTCAATGGTTTGGTGTACTTTCTGCATAAACTAGTAATAGGAGAAACGGTACCTTCTTTAACTATTGAAGATTGAGAACTTAATCATTAAAAGGCACATAGTAAGTATTAAATACATATTTTAATTAAAATTTTAAAGAAGAAACTTCTCCCAGATCTTATAGTGACTTAGGAGCTTAAGAAGGATTCAAACCAAAACCTGTGCCAATGCCCATGCTCATAACCACTGTGAACACATGCTCTGACCTAAACCCTGGAGAATATGCTGCATCATGCTAATACCTGGGAAAGGGGTGGGGAGCAGGCCTTTTAGCTCATCTGCTTGTCCAAGTCCCAGCACTTAGTATTCCTCTGCAATAGATGCAAATGGTAGTGCTCCTTGCACTACTTCCTTGCTGCCCTGGTAGAAGAAGGTGTTAAATACTGATAGTTCCAGACCCAAATGCAATAGTTACTTTTTTGGGAAGGCTTTTATAACTCCTCTCAGAATGAATATACTAATGACCTCCTCTGTATACCATAGCTGGTGCCTGAAAAGAACACCTGTTAGGAGGGAGATAATTTGGAACTGAGTCCTGATTTTGCCTAATGTAAACTGGGTATGTGACCTTGAGCAAGTCACAATGTCTCTGAGCTTCAGGTTCCTCATTTGTACAAGAGGATAATGTCTCCTGCTTTGCCTAACACTCAGGGATATTTTAAGTTCAAAGTCAATGCATTGACTTGTAAGGAAGCATTTATAAAGTGCACTGTGCTATACAAGTGTTAGCTATTAATTTTAGAGGTCAGGTAGAAGTCACACTCAAAAGCACAAGGGAATGGGCAGTTCATATATGGACAGAAACCATGGCAGGTGCTATAGGCATCTTAGCTTCTTTCCACCCTTTCCTGTCCAATCCATGACTCTTAAATCATTTGTCCAACCATTCATTCTTCTTCTGCTTCATTCATCACATGTTCACCAAGTGACCCCTTAATATCAAGCAGTGGATCCTGGAAATACTGAAGTAGGTAAGATGTGATCCAAGTTCTTTCCCTAGGAAGCTCATGGGAACTGGGGAGATAAGCAGGCAAATCGAAAACTCATAGAACACCTAACAGTATTTGGTCTTATATGACTTTTGTACTAATCACTCAACAATAGCAACAACAAAACAACCCATTCTATTTTACCCATTACCAAATATCACTTATTGTAGTGCTCACGTTGGCCATACACATTTCCTTTTTGGTTTCAGCATGTGACTGCTTATTGGTTATCTTATCTGGCATTTTCTTCAAATTAGTTTTACAAAGTTTTATTCTTTTCATTTCCAGTCTTTACTCTCTTTCTTCAATATTTTCCAGGGTCTTTGTGCTTTCGAGAGCTTCAGTTTTGTCTCAAAGCAATAATTTAGTCTAACACTTATATTGTGCTTACTATGTGGCCAGTGCTGTTTCAAGCGCTGAACGCACATTAACTTAATTAGCAGTCTATTTGATCTCTCCTCACTTGTCTCCTTAGCATTTTTCTACTTTCACTGAGTTCTTACAGTTCTTACAAATTTTAAACCTTTGATTAAAAGCATAAATGTGTAAAAATGCATAAAATTATATAAGTAATTAAATCTTCAGAAACACAATTCCTATAAACAGTTCTCTGTTCTATATTGCATTACATAAAAGTGGTACATACACTGTTGTTACATGTTGCAGAAATCCTGAGCTTATTTAAGAAAAGATTACAGAGAATATGCCAGAAATGCATGCATTTCTTATAAATGGCCAGGAGCTATTTGTGCCCTGCCAGTATCAATATTTATAAACTGATGGGGATTTCACACGACCCCTGGCTGAAGCATTCATACAAACCCCCCACCCACCACCACCATTAATTAGAGAGCATGTCTGAGTGCTATAGAGTGCTATGGAGGTGGCAGGGCCCGGAATGATGTAACAGGCTTTGGGGAGGACTGTCCAGGAGCTAACATAGCCGAAGGAGAAGAAGGAAGAGTTTTGAAAACATTACATTAGTTTGCTAATGTTTTACTCCACCATAACAAAATACCATAGGCTGGGTAACTGAAACACAGAAATTTATCTTCTCATAGATCTGGAGGTTGGTAGTCCATGAAGTTGGAAGGTTTGGTTTCTCTGAGGCCTCTCTCTTGGGTTTGCAGGTGGCTGCCATCTTGCGGTGTCTTTATGTGGCTTTTCCTGTATAGGTACTCATCCCAGATTTTCTTTGTGTATAAATTCCTATTCTTATAATAATATCAATCAGACTGGATTAGGACCACCCAAACAATCTCATTTATCCTTAACTGCCTCTTGAAGGATACTGTCTCCAAACAGTCACATTCTCAGATATTGGGGGTTAGGGCATCAACATAAGCATTTTGAGAGAACACCACCCAGCCTATGACAAACATCCTTAAAAGCTATTTCTAACAGCACCCCCTCTGGAAGTTCTTTCCAGATTTTTCTATGCAGTTAATTGCAGGGATTCCCAGGACTTATCACTGATTTCTCTTTATGGCATGTATTACACACTGTGGGAATCATCTTTTCCCCTGGTTGTACTCATCTCCTCTCGTGACCCTTAGATTAACTGAGAGACCCTTCTTTATATCTCCATCACCCAGTGTTAGGTGGGTAATGTGGGTACAGCAGGAGATTATAAAATGACTGATCAAAAAGTGAGGATGGAATGTGTCAGGGCTTTTCAAAAGAAACAAACTAAGTAGTTCATTTTAAGCCACGTGAACAAGAACAGTGTACAGGAGGAAAAGTTCAATTTTAGGCTGACAATTTCAGAGATCTCAGTGGTCTGCTAAGGCCATTGCTCTGGAGCTGCTCAGTCCCTGGCAGCCAGAAAAAGAGATGGGAGGAGGGGAGAAAGGATTATGAATATGCAGTCAGGAGCAAAGATAAAATGTTTCCCCAAGGGCACCTCCCTGCCAAGTGTTTCCACTTCCTCCAGCCATGCCCTACCTGCCTACAGTTACCACCCAACTATCCATTCAAATTATTAATCTGTCCAAAGGATTAATCCACTGATTAGGTCAGAATTCTAATAACCTAATCCTTTTTGCCTCTGAACATCCCTGACATTCTTTATTGTCTAGCATATAAGCTTTTGGGGGGATACCTTATATCTAAACCATAACATCAAGGGAACAGAATGCTGGTAGACCATCAAGTTAAAGGAAAGATTTGATCAAGTGTAAACCCAGATTGATAATCCAGGCAAAGAGTGGGGGGTGAGGAGCTGAGAAGGTTACTGGCCAGGAGCAAAGGTACAGAGACCACAAAGACAGTGAAGGGCAGTGGGTAGAGCCTGCTTGCTGGATCCAGAGAACCCTGATGCAAAGCCCAGTTTTGTTACTTGCTGCCTGATTATGGGCAAGTCGCTGACCTGTTCTGACTTGTAATTGCCCTATTAATAAAATGGGATATTATTAACTAATTGGTAGAATGTGTGTGAGCTAAATGAAGAAACTCATGTGGAGAGCCTAGTCCAGGATGTGGTACATAGTAGGTAATTGACAAATGATAGAAATTTCTCAATCAGAGGGTCTCAAATGTTTTGGTATGCAGCTTAGGTCATTAGAATTTAGTTCTCTAGATACCTGAAGGACTCCTCCAAAAACCTGAACAGATTTAGAAACACTGAATCTGCCAGAGGGAGGCCTTCTAGATCCATCACAGCCAAGGGAAATTGTCATAGCATAGAAATGTTGAGTTTTATTTCCTTTAAAAAATTACATTAGGGCTCCTTGGAGTTCAAATGAAATGCATTCCCATGATAATACTCAGAGCTTAATGTTCATAACATTTCAGAATAAAAAAATCAGTTCTTTATTTACTTTGTGCTTATTAAACAGAAAAAAGATGAAAGGAGCAAATAGAGGAAAGACAACCAAGATTATTTCCAATTTCTCAAGATATCCCTTGCACCTGGATGCTTTGATAATGCCGTAGCAAAATCTGGGGGTAAAGGAGGCTCAAAATCAAAAGGGGAAAGTCACTCAGTTCTGTCGTCCAGATGTTTCATTTGTAAGGTAACGAACAGCCCAAGGACCAAATATCAGGGGAACTGACTTCAGATTTCAATTGTCTTAAATTTTCATAGACCTGCAGAATCATAAGTGCAAGAAGACCTTGAGAGGTCATCTGGAACCTGTGTAAATTTTAAAACTCTTTAGCTCAATTGTTTTTGAGAATGATGGAAGAGGAAATTTTATAACCTGCCTGAAGAGCTCATTCAGGTGTTTGACAACTCTCACCTCAGGAAAATTGTCTCTTAGCACTAAGCAAAGTGATGGTTTCTGTTGAGAAAAAAAAAAAATGTTGCTGGTTATTTTTTTCACCCACATGGTAGATAGCTTGTGGTCTACTCATGCAAAAAGGAGAGGATAAGTTAATAAGAGGATAAATTATTAAAGTTACTCTGTATTTAGAATCCAAAGAACTGTGTTCAAATCTCAGTGCTGACCCTCACTAGCTGAATAACCCTAAGCTAAGTACTTTTCTTGCCTGAATGTCATTTTCATTTGTGCAAGATGGTACCTTGGGCTCAAAGCAGGCTGGGGGCTCCATAGAAGGTGAAAGGTGGCGTGATAACCAGGTTGTGGCATCATAGTATACTCTGCTATTTTTAAGTCCTGAAATATTCATGTATTTGTTGGTGTGCTATTTAAATGTTCTTTAAATCTGAAATTACGTTAATATCTGTAGAACAAGATCAATTATTTAATTATTCAAATTATATGGAAAGAGAAATTGATACAAAGTGTATATAAGTCTAGACATGTCCAGGTCTTTGCAAATTGCAATGACTTACTTTATTGTGGTCTTGTGAGGCTCCTGTTGAATTAATTCTTATTATTGCAGTTCAAAGAATTTCTACAAAAACGTACCATGAATGTGGCAGTGTGGAAATGACCACAGGGACCCCTACCATGGAGTTACTAACTATCCATGATGAAAATATACAGGATGTAGACAAAGCAAATGTTTTCTTTGGTGGGGTCAAGAGGAAGTACAGTTCCTTATAAAAACAAAATCTACAGTCCTAGTTGGGACAGGCATGAGAGGAGCCATAGTTCAAACAAAAATTAAAAATTGTCAAATGAGAAATGAAATTATTTGAAGATGAAATTCGGAAAATCATCAGAAAGAAGATTTTCAGTATCAAAACAGGTGGGCATGAAGATTTGTTTGCAACATGATAGTGTCACTGACCCACTTTATTTTTTAGCTAGTGCATCTGTTTTTTAAAAAAGCAAATAATATTGTGATTTTCAACTTCCATAATTAATTATTTTCCTAATTGATATGCTATTTATAGTTGGAATATTTATCTTTAGTGACTTTTATCTCCCAATTTATATTACAGTTATAATTTCCCTAATGTTTATATTGGTACATCTTTTATATCTCAAGTACATTCAATAATTTAGTTCTTTGAGTTTTTGATTTTATAAATTCTACAAATTTTCAAAATAAAATATTGATAGTATAGAAAATAAATGCTGAGGTAACATATTTGTTTTCTTGCTACAATACTGAAAATGCGAAGATGGGTCAATCAAATTGAGAGGAACATGACATTGAACAGGGAAATGTACCAAGACCCTATGAAGGGGTCAGTAGTCCAAATCAGCAAGAGCAAGGAGTCTGACTTTGGCTGGCACCTCTCCTGCTGCAGGTTAGCAGGGCCTGGGGCTCTCTGGTAGACTGTGAGCAGGCATCAGCATCAGGAGAGACATTAGAGTTATCTGTCAGGGAGGTGGAACACAGTGATGTCTGACACAACGAATATTTCATTCTGGGCATCAGAGGAAAGAGACTACAATAAGCAGGGAATTATTGCCTGTGGTATGTGGGATTTAGGGAGGCCAGGGAGCTGGAATGCCTAAATTGCAGGACCTTCTAAGGTTTGAACATTAGGGTGTCTCTAAGGGCCTCCACACAATACGTGAGGACTTATTATAAGAGGGAGTTTAATGTAGTGCTGCCTAGATATATGTGGAACTTGGCACAAATTATTTAATTTTATTGAGACTCAGTTTCCTCATCTGTGAAATGGTGTCAACAACACTGAACAAACACAGTGGTTGAGAGAATTAAGTGATTAGTATCTATAAAGGATTTGGAATAAATCCCAGAACATGGTAAGAGTTCAGGAGGACCACATACCTCTAAAGAAAAGTGATCACTGGTAGATTATTTTTCTGAGCCAGAAACCTTCCCAGCACATCCCAAAGTAACAGAAAGGTGAAGTGGGATTTTTAAGAACTATAGTGTTTAACTTGTATTTCAAATACAGAAGTTTATCTACAAGAGCATGTATGAACAGGTAACAAGGAATCCCATTATTACATATAATTATAATGCACCAAAAGAGGTTATTACACAATACAAAGCACCAATTGAAAATACTAATTTAAGAAAATAGAATAAAAGTCTAATACTACTGTAGTATAAATTATTAGCAGGCAAGTTACTAAAATAAAGTGTAATTAAAAAACTGAGAAAAGTAGGTCTTCTCTTTAGCAGTGTTTGTGTGAAACTTGATATGCCTTTGGCATAAGTGGACTTCTAGTTAACATGGAACCAGGAATAACCACAGCAGATGGAGGATTCCAATGTGGTCTTTAGATAAGAAGGAAAAGTGATAGTGACTTATCAGTACAGATGGAATTACAACCACATGTCTAGAATGGAATGGATAGGAGAGCAGGATTCCATCAATAAACTCACGCACTCACCCAGGGGATCCAGCACCTGGAAGAGACAGACAGAAGGATGATGATGGGGGCGGGGCTGAGAAAGAGAATGTGGAGTGTGTCTTGAGGAAAAGGGAAACTTGGGAGGGCTACATTCTCACCACAGGAAGAGGAAGTCCAAAGACAATTCCTGAAGTTATAAATCAATAGTAATATCATTGGATTATTTAGAAAGGTGGAGTAATATAGCAGAAAAAAAGGTTTAAAGGATGTAAGTCTCGGAGTGGCAGGTATATGGGAAGAGGGGGCCTGCCATTCTTCAGTAAGAGGTGTAGTACTATGTGTTTCAAACGCATTACAAGGATAGAGTTTTTAGATTTAAAATAAATAGTACTAGATTAAACAGTAGTTCTTATTTTGCTCTATTAGATGAAAGATATGATCAAAATGGAAAAGGTTGGTAATGAGATTTTTCTTAAAGTAGACAACAATTATCCATAAATGTGCCTCAGCTACATGTTTTACAGTTAACATACTGTTCCCTGAACCAGACTGAAAGCTATGTACCAAGTATGGGCGATGTCAAAGCTACGTCAAGATCCAGATCAAAGCTATGTCAAGATCGTGCCAGCTTTGGTTGTGTCTACAACCAGAGAAGGATCTAGAGGAGCCGTATGTGTCCTTGGGCTCTAGCACCTAAAGGATTGTGAGGGGAGGAAGATGGGGGCTCCCCAACTTGAGCCCCCAGGGCTCCCCCCAGGGAGCTGGACCCCACCCTGTATTTCTGATTCAGTGGGTCTGGGGAAGAACCAGAGAATTTGCATGTCTAACTAATTCCCAGGTAATATGATAGTGCTGGTTCTGGAATTTTGAGAACCATTGGCTTAATTCATGGTGGGCAGGATACTGAGGAAGATGGCTGAAGGAAGAATAATGATCTTGGAAAGGTGTTTGAAAAAACTCCATGCTGGGAGGGGAGGGACAGAGAGAGGAATTTAGGTGCCCTATATATTTTCTAAGGCTAGCATTGTAATGTCTTTTAATAATCTCCCTGGCTCAACCCAACAATCCCTACTTTAAAGAAATGTCTGGTTTTCACAATTCTAATAATATGTGCCCAGAATAGGGCCCACTGAAGTAAAAGTCTGAAAAATGGATTCAATTATCCTTCTCCACTATTGAACCTAAGCTACACCATTAGAGGTAGCAAGAGAGGCTGAGTGAAACACACATTTTTCCAGGTATCTAAGAAGAAAGAACTGGTACAAAGAAGCTGACCTAATCTCGAAGAGACTGAACAATCTTTTAAAATGATTACATCATATAATATTTGTCACTCTTCCTAATGGGCACATTCACTTGTCTTATCCACCCAAACTTTTTGTTTCACAAGGGTCTACTGAGATCAGAATTGCAAAAAGAAACTAAGTTATGTCATGGTTGGGGCATCTTGGACCTTGTGGTTAATTTAGGGAGTTATGTACACAGAAAGGGCAACAGAGTAAGAGATCTAGGTTCAATGCCTGGCTCTTTAATGGAGAAGGCTAGCACTGGACATTTTAGGCCAGCTGGGTGTGACCCCAGTTAACATCTCAGAGCCTCCATAGCTCATCTTTGAGATGAAGTTAATAGGGTGCATACTTCACAGTGTTACAGATTTAACATTGTGCTTGGCACATGGTATTGTACTGAAAAGATGTGAGCTCTAACAGTAGATAAAAACTAACTCTTTGAAGTCAGATTGGGTTCACATCTAGGCTGTCACTTGATTGTGGTTCCCTTGGGCATGTTATAGAATCATTCGAAGGCATAAATAATTGTGTTAAAACAGGGATAATAATTTATAATCTTTTAGGATTACTCCAAGGATTAAATGGAAACAAGTGTGACTGTATGTATATCCCATGGCGATCATCAGCACCTAACAAATGAAATTATTACTATATATATAAAACCTAACCCTTCTGAGTATTAGCCTTCCTCATCTTTGAAAATAGAACAAGTATCTATCCTAACCTCTCCTGTGGGATCGTTTTGAGGCTGAGAAAAGATAATGAATATAAAAGAAACTTCCGCTCATTCATTCAAAAACTATTGTGTATCGTTCCTATGTCAGCACAATACTCACGAACCAAAAGGTATAAAATCCCTGCCTTCCTGGAATGAATTCTGGTTCCTCCTACTAGAGTATAGGAGAGAGAGATGGATAAACAAGCATATAATGGTAGGTGATGGAATATTTTAGAAGGAAGTAAAGCACGATACAGAGGATGGGGCTCAGGTGAGCAGGGTGCACTGTGTGAAATAAGGTGGTTCAGAAAGGCATGGTCAAGAGATGGCATCCAGGCAGAAACCTGAAGGATACACATGCAGATGCCAAGAGGGCAGTCCAGATAGAGGGATGCTCAATGCAGTATCCCCAGGATGGCATGTACCAGGTATTTAGGGAGCTCAAAGTAGCCCAGGTTGGCTGCAGCAGCTGAGGGAGATGAGGAGAGAGATTGCCATGGATCATATAGGAATCTGTAGGCCAGGGACCAAACTGTGCCTCTCAGTCCCAATAAAGGGCTTTAAGCAATGACAGGAGGATATTTGAAAGGATGACTTGTTTTTGTGTGTAAAATATGGGAGCAAAGTTGAAAACTCAGAAATCAGGAGGTTATTACTGTCATTCAGACAAGTAATGACAGACCATAGTGATAACCGCAGAGAATGCCACCAGAAAAGGCAGAATTCAGAATGCAGTTTGAAGGCAGAGCCAACACAATGTGCCCGAGGATGGAACGCAGGGTGTGAAGAAAAGGGAGGGGTCAAAGGTGGCTCCAGAGCTTTTGGTTGAGTCCTCGGAAGAAGTGAGGCACCATTACTTAGATGGAGAAGATTGTAGAAGAAGCAGCTGAAACAGATAACCTTAAGTTTGGTCCTAGAGTTTTGAAGTTTGAGTTACCAGGAAACATCCCATGGAGATGTTTGAGGATACTGATGGAATCCTGAGTTCAGGGAAGCACTAGAGTAGGAAATAAAAATGTGGAAACCATTAGTATAGCTTGGTATTTAGTAAACAAGGACGATCAAATTTCTGAATAATAAAGTGTTATGTTTTTCAAAGAACTTCTGTGAATCGCTGGGATCTTTGGTATCCTCCAGTATTCATTTACTCTGCAGCAATCCCACTTACAGCCTTTTTTTCTCATTGTGCTTTGCTTTGCTAATAATATATTTTGCTATTCAAAAATGAGTAAGAGGAGGCACCATCTGTCAATACTCACATATATTTTAACATATTACAGGAATATCCCGATTGCCAAATCTATTGATAGGTTTGCTTATCAGCTATTCCACACTTAGCTATGTGTTGGGTACTGTGTTAACAACCAGAGAAACAAAGAAAAAGATGCTTTTCCCAATCTCAGTCATGTATTTTCAACAGCGTTGTAAGCATAATGATAGAGATATGCCCAGGGAATCATAGCATCCCAGGCAAAGAATGCCTGATCCAGCCCACTGGAGCCAGCCAGGACTTCCAAGAAGGTGCTACCTACTGAGGGTAGGTAAATGCAAGTGTGTGTAGAAGTTGCTAGGGTTGCAGGGACAGCCAAGTACCAGCACAGAGTGAAAGGATGACTTGATGTATCAGAACTACAGGACACTCAGGTTCGTGGAGGTCACATGGGATGTAGAGGTTGATAAAGACAATGCTGGGACTTCACTATGGGCCAGGGCACATGTAGCTCTTCAAATTCCTTATTAAGAAGCAGGTATTAACTTCTACCTTAGCAGGGAGGTCAGGGAGGAGGGAGTATCAGATATTTTTATTGTGGGGAATGTTTATATATAGGTGTCAGAGTTAGCTAAATTGGTAACCCCAAACACTGGAAAATATTTGTGTATATAAGTATCTTCATAAATAATTGACAAAAGTAAAAATTCACAAGGAAACTATTCTTCAGCAATAGGGAAATGACCACATGACTGATGGTGGATCTATTCAATAGCAGTCCCTTTATTTAATGGAATATTAGTTACTTCAAATGTTTGTTACTGAGATATTCGGTACCAAGGAAAATGCTGATGGTATGGGTGAAATAAACCAGGCTTATATTCATATGTATAATCTGAAACACTGTAAAAATGTATAATCTGAAGACTGAAGCCCAGTATTGTGGGGCCTGCCTGTAATCCCAGCTACTAGGAGGCTGAGGCAGGAGGACTAAGTGCCAGATCAGCCTGGACAACTTAGCGATACCCTGTCTCAAAATAAAAAGGGCTGAGCTATAGCTCAGTGGTAGAGTGCTCCTAGGTTTATTCCCTAGAACTGCAAATAAATAAATGCATATCTGAAAACAAAATACCAAAATGAAAACTCATGGTTATTTTTGATATTTCCTCTAATTTCTAAGCTCCATGTCATATGTTTAGTTTTGTTTTAAAATTGTAATTCATGTATACTTAAATAATCAAAAAGGTGCTTACAAAAGCATGACATTTACTTTTCCTTAATAAAAACAATAAATCACGTGTGATAACTTTATTAGAGCTAAATGAGGAGATAAAAATCAGTGTTTACATTGATTTCATTTTAGAAAGCACAGTTTGTCGGCAATGATAGGTGAGCAGTGTCAGGTCACCTGGCAGGGAGCTGCAGAGAAGTATGTCCTCTGATGTGGTTTGCAAGTCACCACTCTTCTCCACACCTGCCATGCACACTGCCCTTCTCCTGGTGCCTGTGGTTTGGTTCTAGTGCAAATGCTCTCAGCATCACAACTGGGCCTGAGTTGAACCTTGTCCATCGCAGCGATGTGCATGACTTGGGGCAAGGGCACGATGCTGAGGACTGTCTCCTCTTGGCTAATCCATGGGGCTCACAGCACAGCTCATGCTCTTGAGAGTTTGTCCAATGTGCACCACTGTGGAAGACACCAAAATGGCTGGGGAGGAGCTTAAGGAATAGGTAAGGGTTTCCCAAGTGGAAGAGGCAGGAAGGAGCATTTTGGGTAGAAGAAATGGTGTGGAAACAGTCTGTCATATTCAGAAAACAGACACAGGTGATCCAGTATGGCGAGAAAATAAATATAAATAGGTGGTGTGTGTGTTTTGAAAGGTGAAGATTGGAAAGAGAGGATTCTACGGATGAGCTCTGGGAAATTAGTAGAGAACTTTAAAGTCTACTTTAAGGAGCTTTTCCAACCCCAGTTGGCAAAGTGTAGCTATTGAAAATTTTAAGTAGAGGAGTCGCCCTATATTTGTAATTTAGCAAGTTATTCAGAGGGTAGTGCAAGGGAGGCTTTGGAAACTCAAAGTACAGATATAGTACTTAGAAAGCTCTTCAGACAGACATGTGAGTTTGAACTAAAGCAATGTCATTATCCCTACTGAGCAAGAACTCTGAGCTGAGTATTGTGCTAAACACTGGGGATGCATTGCGAAAGGTCCCTGCTCTCCGGAAGCTTGAATTGCAATGTCCTGGAGAGGAAAGGAAATGTTTGAGTCTGTTTAAGTAACAGAATTGTCAGGTCATTAGCTACTCCTTTCAGTGCTGCAAGGAGAAAATCAAAGTCCTACTCAATCACCCTGGATAGGGCATTTTTCCATTACCTGCAACATTCATTCTCTTAATTGTAGCTAATAATAATAATAATAATAATAATAATTATTATTATTATTATTCCCATAAATATACGGGGAACAGCAGACTTTAGAGTATGACCCCGCCCTGGCAGTGGAGTTTGAAGCTCCTGATTTCAGTGGTTCCATCATGGCCACTGTGGATAGTTCCTAGATGCATGAAGAGGGTGGAAGTAGAAGCTTTAGGCAGATGAGGTGAATGGAGAAGTGGTCTATGAACTTTAGGCTCAGCTGGGTTCCATTTGCTGTGTGAGGCAATGCAAGTTACTACCCCATTCAGGGAATCAAGTTTCTGGTCTGACACAAAGGAAGTTGAAACACATCCCTTCTGAGCTTCCTTAGTGCTCTAAAATGGCCTGATTCCATTGGTTTTTCTCAAACGTTCTAATTGAAGGGAATGCTTCCAGAGATGTAATGTATTCCTAATTATGCTTTAGATCTGTTATGTAATCTAAATGATTTTAGATCTATTAGATCTAAATGTATTATGCTTACATTTTCTAACCTTCTATACTTTGCTAAATATTTTCACATATATGGTACCACATACTCTTCACAACCACCTTTTAGTTCCATGTTTACAGGCAAGGGAATGGAGGGGAAGTGAAGGAGTGAGAAACCAGGGCCACACAGCCAACTCGTGGGAAACGGAACCTTAAATTGAGTTTTTAGCTCCGAAGTGGGGCCTTTTATCCACTTTTAAAAGCTCCCTGCTCTCCCTGAGCTCCTATTCCCCTGTTCTAATCAATCCATGTTTAGGATGTAACAACTCAAATAGGATATTAGGTAAGTTAAATGAGTTCAGCTCTAAGGACTCACTAAAAGAGAAGAATGACTACATTTTATCGAACCTAATTTGTGAGCCATCTGGGAACATTACCTTCAATGGGACACCCAGCCTTAGTGTCCCCAGCTAAGAGACACTGATAAATAAAGACACTAGCATTAGAACAACATTAGGGACATGTGTTAAACACAGGGAGGTGAAGAATCTAGAAACCTGCAAGCTCTGGATGGTCTTTCTGCTTTCCTTGAAAGTGCTTATAGGGAGAGTCATACTTGGCTTAAACAAAGTGTGCTGTCAGATGCAATTCCCATAGAGATGGCCTTTGGAGGAAACGTCTTGTAGCAAATTGGCACACTGATAATGTTTGGCACCTGAAGAGTTTAATCCTGGTGATTTGCACTTAAACTCACCCTTGGCATTAGTGAATTTTTCCAAATTCCTAATTTGAATCTTAATTTTTCATCCCTGAAACATAATCATCATTACCTCTAAGGCTGCTATAAGGGCAGATGAGCAAGCTGAGGCCTGAGAGTGAGGGAAGGGATAAGTGGAGTTTAGCTCACTGCACAAGAGCCAAGCAGCAGAGCTTTCTAGAGCTTTGCCCAAGTTTCTGTCTTACTTCCTGTCCTGTTCTGCTCTTACATTTGACTTCCACTAAGTTCCTGGTTCTTCATGGAAGAATTCCAAAGGTCATTAGTTTAACTTTTTCCTAGTGCCTTTTTCTGTGGTTCGGTCCACCTAGCATCCTCTCTGAATTAACACCATCTGACTTACTTGCTTCTAACATCTAGCTTTCAGGACAGCTCCCCTGCAACTCTGGCTACCTGAATTCAAATCTTCCCCTATGTACTTTCATTGTTTATTCCTTTCTTTTTTTTCTTTTCTTTTCTTTTCTTTTCCTATATTTTTCTTTCTTTCTTTCCTTCCTTCCTTCCTTCCTTCCTTCCTTCCCTCCCTCCCTCCCTTCCTCCCACCCACCTACCTATCTACCTACCTAACTACCTACCTACCTACCATCTAGCAGGAAATCTTTATAGGACACCTACTCAATTATAGGCTCTGAGGTTTAAGGGAATAGTGGATAAATCATAGATTTCATTCAGAAAGGTCTGGGTTCAAGTCTTAATTCATCAAGACACCAGCTGTGTGGCTTCAAAAAAACTGACTTACCTTTCTGATTCTCACTTTACTTATAAATGTGGATAACAATAGCTTCCTTACATGTTTGGGGTAAGATTTACCATCATTCACATATAGGGGTCCTCAGTAATTTTTTTTTAATTCTCAGAGCTAGGTTCTAGAAATTAACATGCAGAAAAAACAAAATCCCGCAAACTATGGTGCCAGTATCATAGGAAAATATAAAGAGTGAAGAAAAATGCAAAAAGACAAATAAGTTATCCCTTGGTCTCCATGGGAATTGGTTCCAGCAACCCCCTGAAGATACTGAAATCTGTGAATGCTCAAGTTCCTTATAAAAAATGAGGAAACATTTGCATATGACCTGCACAATCCTCAAACATGCTTTAAATCATCTCTAGATTACTTATAATATCTAAAACAACGTAAATGCTGGGTAAGTACTAGTTATTACTGTATTATTTAGGTAAAAATGGCAGAAAAGTCTGTAAATGCTCACATAATTTCCCCCAATACTTTCAACCTGCGGTTGATTGAATATGCAGCTGTGGGTTTCACTGATATGGAGGACCAACTGTGCCATGCCACAATTTCATAGAGAATCTTCCTGTTCCCTAAGGGAGGGAGCCCTTTCTACTCAAGAGGGTTGCTGGTGTTCTTTCCCCACTGGAAGCCCACCCCCCACCCTGGGGTGCTCACTCTGATGCTGCTTGTCCTGAGCAGTGAGAGTCTGTGTTGACCAGAGGCCTGGAGCTCCTCATCATGCCTTCTGGTGGCTCTCAGAAATAACAGCATCCTCCCCTTGCTCTCCCTGGTTCTAGCTCTTTGCTCAGTCTTCTTGGTCTGAACTTATCATATATCCACTCTGTCCCTCAAGCCCTGATCTCTTATCAACCTTAGGTGTCTCCTTAGATCAAATTAATTTTCTCCTCAATGATAAAAATAAAAATTCTCATGTCACAATGCCATCCGTTGCTTGGAGATAGAATTCGGCTCTTCACGTGCAGGCAGACCGCCTCCAGCTGTGCCAATTTAATCCTGTTCTGTGACTTTGTTCATTTGAATAGAATACCTTTGGCAGGTGAGGTGTTATGAACATCAGCGTGTTACCTCTTTAGTAAAGAGTCATTCTCTTGGGTGGTTTTCCGCCCATTTCATTTTGTCCTGGATGCTGTCATAATGTCTACTGATATCTGTAGAACTTCCCCTTGAGTTCCTTGGCAATTCATTAATATATGCCCCATCCAGGACATACTGTGTGCCTGACTTTGTGCCCTGCCCATCTCACAAGTACTTACTTGATACTAAAAATGGGCAGGGCGTGTGGGGAGGGCCAAGTCAGTTGTCTTCATCTTTGGCTGTTGCTCAATGATAAATGTATGCAGGGAAGCAGGATGAAGTGTGGTCCTAAGTGTAATTTCAACATGAACTTTTGTTCTTCACATTGTTGTCTAGGAGCCACCTGCCAGTACACCCACCAATAACAAAGCTGCTTAACCAGGTTCCTGAGTGCATAAGTGGTTGCCTTTAACACCCTCAGACTCACCTCTTCTGCTCATGAGGAGACCATCTCTGCCTGAGGATGGAAGTTCTTTTCTTTGAATGGACATCTGTATTATTCATTTAGAATGGTTGCATTTGTATATACTTAATTTCATCAATTGTATCACTTTTTGAGGTCTCTTAATGATAACCTTTAGTTTTTAATTTGTAGTTGGCTTTATAATAGGTTGTTCTATCGTGTCTACTCTGTTTTTGCTGTTTTGTTTTAAAATGGTTTGAGTAATATATATTTAATCATTCTTTCATAGTTCAATATTTGCCCTTTTTGGTCAGCTCTGCAATACTTTTTAACTTGTAAGTGATTTTAGCATATGCATCCATTTTAAAAGAAACTACTATACAATCAATATCTTCAACTTCTTAATTTAGGGAGGCAATTACTATGATGGACCCTGAATAATAAAAAAAAAATAAGAACATCCTTCTTACTACCTTACTTCAACGCATAGTACAAAGCTCTAGCAGCAAAACCAGCATGGTACTGGCAGAAAAAATAGACACCTAGACCAATGCAACAGAGTTGAGGATAGGGAAGTAAGTCCACACACTTCTAGCCAAGTGATTTTCTGAAAAGGCACAGAGAACAGACATTGAGAAAAAGATGGTTTCTTCAATAAATGGTGCTTGGAAAACTAGGTATCCACATGCATGAAAATGAAACTGAACATCTACCTCCACTGCATACAAACATCAGCCCAAAATAGATTGAATTTAAATGTAAGACCCCAAGTTCTGAAACTACTAGAAGAAGATACAGGTGAAAGACTTCATAACATTAGTCTATGCAATTTTTTTTGGTATAGAACGCAAAAGTACAGGTAAGAAAATCAAAAGTAGGCAAATTGGATTACATCAAACTAAAAAACTTCCATACAACAGAGTAAATAACAAAGAGACAACTTATAGGATAGAAGATCTTGGCAAAGTGTGCACCTGACAAGGGAGTCATATTCAGAATATGTGAGGAAATCAAGCAACTCCATACCAAATATCAAATAATCCCATTTAAAAATTGGCAAAGGACTTGAATCAAGGCATTTCTTAAAAGGAGACATACAAATGATCAATAATATATGAAAAAATTCTCAGCTTTACAATCACAAAGGAAATGCAAACAAAAACTATAGTAAGTTATCACTTCACCACAATGAGAATTACTATTATCAGAAAGACAAAAAATAATACTTCTACCCCAGCAGGGAGAAATGGGAACTCTTATACAATGTCAGTGGGAATGTTAGTTAGTACAGTTCTTATGGAAAACAGTATCGAGGTTCTGGAAAAAATTAAAAATATCATATGACCCAGCAACCCCACTATAGGGTATTTATCTGAAGGAAATGAAATCAGTGAAATGGAAGAGATATCTGCACTTCTGTGTTTATTGTGGCACTATTCACAATAGCCAGGATATGCAGTCAACCTAGTGGATGAAGGGATAAAGAAAATATAATCTACATACACAATGGAATGTTCAGCTATAAAGATGAATGAAATCCTGCCATTTGCAATAACATAAAAGAATCTAGAGGATGCTATGTTAAGTGAAATAAGCCAGGCACAGAAACACCAACACCTTGTGATTCCATTTGTCATATGTAAAAAAACTGCTGATCTCATAATACAAAGCAGAATAATGGTTACCAGAGATTAGAGAAGACACAGGGGAGAAGATGATAGGGAGAGACTGGTCAAAAAGAACAGAATTATTGTTAGAAGGCATGAGTTCTAATGTCCTAAAGCACAGTAGGGTGACTATAGCTACCAATATTCTGTATATTTCAAAATTACTAGAAAATAAGAAGATTCTGAATATTTTCACCCAAAGAAATGATATACATGGAGATGAAGGACACGCTAAATACCATAACTTGATCAATACATGATGCATATATGTATCAAAATATTACACTGTATACCCCATATACATGTATAATCTGTGTCTCAGTTGAAAGCACAATAAACTTTTGAAAAATCAATAACCTGATTTGCCACTCTATCATAAATCCAGTATTTCCCTAACTCAGGTGTGAGCTAATCTTAGACTGAGGAGATAGAACCAAGTCAGGAAGGTTTCCAACACCCAGAGTAGTTCAGCCTTCACTGGACTCACAGAAGGTCTAAAAATGGGCAGGTCAGCTATGGGTGTGTCCATTTTACAGCTGAGGACACTGAGACCCTCAGGTATTAAATAAGCAGATGCAGTTAGTACTCAAGGTTGGCGGTATACAAACACTGGTCTTCTGAGTCTTATTCTGTGACTCCCTCCCTTCCCTCTGTATTACCATGGACACTGTAAACATCCAGAATTCAAGATACTGTCTTCAAAAGACACAGGAAGGTTGAAGAAGGGACAGGGCTGGGGAAATGGATAGACAAGAATAGCCCTCTGGAACAGTCATATTTGTGGGGTTAAATTTATTAAGAATCCAATTTTAAAGTTCAAAACAGTGAGAAATGGAGAGAGGAAATGGGAATGGGGGAAGTCCATGCAGTAAGAGGTCATGAGAAGCTTTAGGGTGGAGAGAGGCTGAAGTCCTAAGGAGGATGTGGGATGTACTCGGGGCTGAAAAACATTTTTAGATTATAAGCCTAAAGGCTGGGAATGTGGCTCAGTGGTAGAGAAGTTGCCTAGCATTCATGAAGCCCTGGGTTCAATCCCCAGGACCTCAAGAAAAAAAACAGATTACAACTTTAATTTCTTTTTTGGCATATCACAGAAAAGAAATAGATTGCCTTATGAAGTAGAGAATCCCCATTATTGAAAGCTTATGATTATCTATATCAGTCAGGGATCAATCAGAGGAGAAGAAAAAAGCACTAGTAGATCATGTATGTGTGTGCACATATGTTTGTGTGTGCAAACACATATATGTATACACATATAATCATAAACATGTACACATACACACATATAATCTCTTAGTGATTATTTCTGCTCCTCAAATAAATGAAGAAATAATATTACACATACATATTTAATATTCATGTATATTATTTATTTATTAGAGGGATTTGACTTTTTGCAATTGTGCAAGCTGGTTAGGCAGTCCATGTCTCTTGCTGCACATCTGGTACTGGAGTTTGAAGTCTTCTGAGCAGGACATTAGGAAGGGATGATGAATATAAATGGAGAGATCAGAAGCAGCCCAGACCCCTCAAGCATGAGCTTAAATCCATGAGAACTAACTGGAATCTTGATTTTCACTGCTTCCCAGATTGCTGATGTGGGTTATTTATATAAGCCAGGATCAAGGCATTAAGCACAATTATGTATGCATATGTACAAATGTCCTGTGTATACACATATACATACATACCTATATAATCATAAGCATACACACATCTTGGATCTTGAGTATTCCCTAAAGGCCCATGTACTAAAGGCTTGGTCCCGAATGGTGATATGGAGAGGTGTTGGAACCTACAAGATGTGGGGCCTGGTTGCAGGTCTTAGAGTCATTAGTGACATGACCTAGAAGGGGATTATGGGATGCTGACACTTTCAACCTCTCTCTTGCTTCTTGATCATGGGGTGAGTGATTTTTGCCCCACTATTCTCTCTTGCCATGATGTTGTGCTGCCTTGTGCCACAGGCCCAATTAGCAGGACCAACTAACTGATCATGGACTTTAACCCCTAAAACTGAACCAAAGTAAACTTTCTCTCTTAATAAAGTGACTATCTCAGGTATTTTGTTATAGTGATGGAAAGTTGACTAGCATGCACACATCTAAGGAGATAAGGAACTGAGAAGAATCCAAGCAAAGAAAAAGCAGTTTCAGATCTAGGGACTGCATCAGGCCAACTAGGGGAGTCTGCAGATCTGCAAAGGTAGGTGAGCTGCAAAGTGGCTGCCAATTGCCTTCTATCCTCCAAATCTCTTAAGAATCTCCCTGTGGTCCATCTAACTGGAAACATATAAGAAACTGAATTCTGGGTAATGTCAATCTAGCCAGGTTGGCATACTAAAAAGCTCCCACACTCTCTAGGAAGGGATACTGTAGCTGGGAGAGGATTGACTTACAAGTTCTCTGGAGGCCCAGCAAAAACTCAGAGATCTTCAGGCCTCTGATTGTTCAGCACCTGGGCTGCTCCAGGCGGAGGGCTCCATGCACCCATAATTCAGCTGTTGTCAGTGCTTTTGTCCCTAGGAATTTACATTTACTGAGAACAGATACAGTGTAGGAAAACTGTCTTCCCAGCTTTGACCTTCCTTGTTGTTAAAGATCAAAGCATCTAACCTTCACCTTTGAAGGACTTATAAGAGTATGCATTATTACAAGCAAAAATAATAGCTAACATATTAAATTGAGAAGAGTGTGCAAGACTCTTTTGCATGTTTTATCTTGTTTGATCCTTACAATGATCTCTGTGAAGAGCATTATTGTCACCTCAATTTTATTGATATGAAAATGAAGCTTGAAGAGTTGGATTTGCTCAATGTCAGAAGCTGTTATGGATTGGAGCAGAGACTTGAATCCAAGACAGCCAGTTTTAGAAAGCAACTCCATCACTACCACCAAAAATCGTAGATGGTTAAGCACCCTCTCTAAGCTTTTATAGTTGATCCTCCTGGTATCTAGAACTTCTTTTTAAGTTGGAGAATGCATGATTCTATGAGAAGAAAATGGAAAGGTAGAAGGGTAAATTGAGGGACTATAAGAAAGTAAAAACAAACCTGGAGGCACATAGGAAATACCAAAAGGGTAAACCAAGGAAAGGGAAAAAAGAATAGCAGAAAAACATTTGCTTGTCTTATTATTTTGTTATTACCCAAATGAAAAGGCACAGGGTCTCACCTCTGAGACTTGAAATGAATATACAGATGGAGCCATCTAACTGATACAAGAAATGAATAGCCAACAGCTCAGCTGTGATAATGGAGACTTCAGAACAATTTTGAGAGGTATGTGACAAAAACAAACCCTCGAAAGACACCAAGGAATGGGGACAGGGATGTTGGCATTAGCAGTTATTCAGAACGTATTTTGAGCCTTCTCAGACAGGTCAGACCCTAAGCCACCAAACAGTTGACTTAGGAGGAGCTAATGAGGACAGGAGGGTCATTCCCTGTGTCCTCTGCTAGGGATGAGGCGAGCACAACAATGCTTTGAGAATCACTGAGTACACGCTGGTAGACGAAACTGGTTGCTTAAGAAATGTAACAGTCTGACATGTGTCTTTCACCTTCTGTAGACTGTCTGCCTTGAAGCCCTTCTGCCCTGGGATGGGGCTGCTCACCCTTTGAGGTTCAGCTTAGATGGCACCTTCCCTCCCAGCATGGTGCCATGTTGCTCTTCTGGGCTCATTCATGATGGCTCTGTATATTTCATTGTTTGCTTCTCTGAACTCCTGGAGGAAGGACTATATCCTGTATGTGTCCACATGGCCATTCATGGCAAGACGAGTCCCTGGGGAATGTGCGGAAGCTTGGAGTCACTGCATCGCGCCCTCTCCAGGCACACTACCCTGGCTCCTTAAGCCTGGAATGTCTTCCTTTCAAGGGTTCTCAAAGCTTTCTCTTCCTCCCTGGCCCTTAGTTCATTGTATCATTTTCCTCTCTGCTCTACCTTATTTCATCATTGTCTCTTCCTAGGAATAGATAAAGGACTTTCAACATGTCCCCCAACACTTTCAGTGGTGCACAATCCCATTGGTGGCACACCTTCAATGCATGATGTGTCTCCATGTCAAAGACATAGGGTTGTTTCCTGGAGGTGAAGATCCAGGGTTTCAACTTCCTTCCAAGCTATGCTTCGTGCACAAGCCATAGAGTGATCTCTCCCTAAAGAAGTTCTCAGAGCAACATTTATTCTTCCTTCTTTGGCTTGGTGATTCACCATTCCTCCCTGAACAAACCAACAAAATATTGCCACTGCCCTTATCCTTAATCCAGGCAGGAACTCAGACCACTGAGCTGCCTCAATGTTTAAAAACCAAGACTTTAAAGCAGGACATCCCAATAGACAATGAGGACACCACACACACGCATGGAATGTCCATCTTTCAAAGTTCTTCTGGTCACATTAATCTATACAATCACAGAAGATAGACATTATTATTTTCTTATCATAAATGGTCCAACAAAGGTGAGGAGGATGAGGCTGGTATGGGGATTGCCACACAGTTGCTTAGGGTCAGCTCAGAATTGAACTCTGAATTCCTGAGTCTAGGTAAGGACCATATCTGGGAAAGCATTAACTCCATTACTCTGGGTGCTTACTGATTTTTAAACTCTGAAGTCATCACATATCTATATATTTCCAACCTCTGTCTATAGGCAGAATGCATTAGAGAGATTTATTAGACAGGCAATCTAGAAAAGATGACTGTTTTTGGAAGCTACTGCTCCCCAGTCCTCCTTAGGTAGAAAACCTTAATTTGTCTTCCCAAATTCACTCTACCTTGGAGAATAGTGTTGGATGGAAAAGCAATAATAAAAGACCAAATTCAGTCCAGCTTCAAATAATCAGCCTCTTCTCTCCATTGTGGTAAATTATAGACTTCCCCCAGGTCCAGCAGTTACCTACATGACTGGCAAACTCATCTGAATAACCCGGCCAGCCTACCAGGGGGTGAGGGCTCTCCCACTCCAGTATGCATTTCTCATTTAACTCCACTCATTAGAGGAAGCTGGGGCACGAGTCAGCTGAATGTGTCAATAAGTCACCAAGGAAATGCAAGAATTGACAGCTGAGGAATCCCAGCCCCCTCCCTCATCCACTGCAGAAACTCTCAGAAAAAAGGGTTTCTCAGCCTCCTCACCAGGTCACCTAAATGAGTAGTGACATTCGAGTCCCTCAGAGTAATTAATTTCCTCTGTCTCCAATAGCACCTCATATTTTTAATGAATTTTTACAGGTCTCAGATCTTCCAGCCTCCCATCTCCCTCTCCAGTCCCTTGTTCCCTGAGGTCCCATAACAAATCGCTCCCACTCATATTTGCCTTGCAAACTCACATAAACTGGAAATGATAAATACATTATCTGGGCTTTTTAACAGACCATTGTTTAATTTTCTATGCTTGTCTGGCTGGGGAAGAGATGAATATTACCTTGTGGAGAATAAGATTTCTATTCCATTTAAGGGGGGTTAGGGGAAATCTATGGCAGAAAAGCAACACTCTGTTCATCCTAATAGGCAGTGCTGCTAATTAAAAGTGTTGGAAGGGACATCCATCCACCAGTATGTGATTCATTCAGCATTATCCCCAGTAAACAAGAAAGAGATATTGGAATGAATGTTTCTAATTTGTCAAAAGAATAGGCGTTCTCAATTGTGCCTCCCTGGCTCTTCTATGAAGTACATAATTCAGTGTTGCCATCATTTAAAAGTTTAGGACCTCAGAATAATAGTACTTGTCCCTTAAGCTCATAAATCTCCAAGTCTGTTTCTTATGCAGGAACATCTATCTTAACGTATGGCTTGACTTTATTTTTCACAATTGAGAATGGTTTCTTTTGTTGGTAAATATATTGGGATGGTAGGCATTTGAGAAAAGACAGCTAACATAGTTTTCAAATCAAAATCAATCCTAGATGATCTATTAAAAGAGGCTCAAATCTAGGCAGGAAAACTTGAGGGTACTAATGACATTCACTAGGTGCGTAAAGTAAAGAAGAAAGAGAATCAATATTATTTCTCCAATAACAACACAAAGTGGTCCAGAGAAAAGCCACCTTTTGCACCAGTTCTCACAGTCTCCAGGACCCCTCCAACATGTTTCAATAAGGAACACAAAGCACCAAAGCCACGCTTCGCAAGGACTTAGAGACATTTGTGAGCTCTTTTCTCAGAAAGGAAAATTTTTCAGTAAGTCCCAGCCAGACTCAGCCAGACTCAGACAGTCTCAAATATTTACCTTTGTGTTGTGCAAAACAGTTTTTCAATCATGGAGACGTGGAGCCAGGATTTGCCACCATGTCTTGTTGATTGCTAAAAACAAATAAAAAATGATATTAATAAAAGGTAAACATTAATTGTTTTATGGTCTTGTTTTTCATCCAAGAAACATAGCTTCCTCCCATATACCAGGCCCTGGGAATACGGAAATGGATGAAACGAAAATACCTTCTACAAAAACACCAGCCAACCAAACAACAACAACAACACAGGTACAGCCCCCTGAGTTAGGCAAGAGGTAGTCACAGAATGCTTCTTCAGAGGGAGACAGGATGTGTGTGTGTGTGTGTGTGTGTGTGTGTGTGTGTGTGTGTTTCTGAGACACATCTGCACATACATGGAAGAATGTAAGACTAAGAATTTTTAAAGTATTTCCCCTCATTTTTGATTCTTCTGACTCTTTCAAGGGCTTGAGCTCTTGCCTTGAGATCACTAAAGAAGTGGGCACTGGAGAAAATGTCAGGAGTCTTACAAGTGTTCCTATTCTTTAGTCTGCAATTCACCCTCTGGATGTCTTAAGGAAGCAATCACAAATTCAGGCCAATATTTATACACAGATTCATCATATTGTTATTTGTAAGAAGGAAGCAATCATTAAAAGAATGACAAAGTGAATGTTAGTATTTCTGCATAGAACAATATTATGCACTTGTAAAAATAATTTAAGTTTTCAAGATATGATAAATATATTTTGTATGATATAAGAAAATTATTGATAAAGCTCAAACTCATCCATGTAGGAATTGGTCTTAGAAAATAACAGTGGTTATCTTTTTAGTATGAGTATAGGCTGTTCTTCTGTTTCTTTATACTTTCCAGAGTTTCTACAAAGATTATGCATTTTTTCTAGATAGAAATAAGCAGAAGCATCAACCTCAATATCATAATTTCTGTGCTACTTCTTCCCCACCCCCTATGGAGTAGGAGACTCCCTATTTCAGGATTCCCCAGTTAATACTCTATTCTCAAGGCAACACTGCATGGAAATGTCCATTTCCACCTTTCCCTCCCTCTAATTGGGAGCTCCTCTGATGAAGTTGTCATCCCTTATTAACTTTGGTCTCCCACGAACCTAACACTGACACTGGCACACAGCTGTCACTCAATCAGCGCTTGCTGCATAAAGGAGGGAGTCAGCTAGTGAATGAATACATACAGAACTTAATCAATGGCACTGACTAAAACTGCATTAAGAAAATTGTTCATTCAAAATAATCATTGACAATACAAAGTTAAGTTCCATGTGGATTCACAGAAGATAAAATAAGATGGAAATCAGAAAAGTAGCAATTTTTCAGAGAAGACAAGTAAAAATGAGGAGAAAAAATAGAGCATATAGTTTGAAAAAAATAAAAATTCAACATAATGGAATATCACAGCCTAGTGATCTTCCAATGTATTCCTAGACCAAGAATCTGGGCAGGAATATTTATCTAGTAACAGCCCATTACAACAACTCAGCTATTTTACATGTTTGCTGTTACATATACATAAACTAGATGCTTGTTATTAGTTTTAATCAGCAATGGCTGGCTGACTCCCTCTTTAAGGAAAAAAAATACTACAGGATAGATTATTGAGGTATTTTATAGAAATTCAATTTAGTCTACTCATAAAACTAGTGACATACAACCAGGATATTCATTTACAGTTATATTTCTCTAGAATAAGATGTGGTTTTAAGAGTTGGGTAATCTTGGGCAAGTTATTTGACTTCTCTAAAGCTCAGTTTTATTACATATGAAATGGAATAACAATGCCAACCTGATAGGATTATTGTAAAAACCAAATAGCATAATAGAAAGCATGACATTCAAAATGGGCATCAAATTGTTTACATCAAAACCAGACAGGTTACAACACACACCAGCCTTCCTTCTTAATGTGCCCCAAAGTATAATAAGCACTGTACAAAATTTTATCTCCTTTCATCCTCATAATACTTGATGTAAGGGGGTCCTTATTTTCTACTTTATCATTCTTTTTTATTTTTGGAAGATTGGTGATATCATTTTCTATTTATTTCTGATTTTATTCAGGTCTTCTCTTTTCTTTCTTTGGTCAACTTAGCTAAAAGTTGGCAAATTTTGTTGATCTCGGAAGAACCATGTTTTGCTGATTTTCTCTATTTTTTCCTCTATTCTCTATTTTGTTTGTGTGTCCACTTTAAAGATGAGGAAACTGATGCCCAACTTTGAAAACTTACTGTCTGAGCTAAGATCCAAGCCCAGCACCTGTAGTTACCAAGCCTCATCTCCTCATTTGCTAAGAGGAGGAGGCCGAGGATCTGCAGCTGTTCCCAGCCTCTGGCTCTGAGCACAGAACAGCTCACAGATTCACTACATCACACTATGTCTTTGCCATGCTATGGTTTGAACTTTATTCCCTCACAGTCACACTTAAGTACCCTCCTATTTATTTTCTTATTAAATATTTCAAGCATGAAGTTGAATATAGACATAATTATAGCAAAAGCCTATGTACTACTACCCGATCTGGCCAGATTTGATCATTCTGCCTTATTTGCTTCAGGTGTTTTCTTTTTAAAATAAAACATTATAGATGTAAGCAAAGTCAACCATGAATTCCTTCTCAATTCCACAAAGATAACAACACTCCTAAATTTTCATGGATGCTTTTCTGCTTCTAATACACATGTTTGCATCCATAAACAATATAGGCCACTGTTTTGCATGCTAATAAAACTTTGTTTAAATGGCATTTCAGTTGTAGGCATCCATTTGAAGCCTGTGTTTATTTTGGGCAATGTTATATTTTAAAGATTTTGCCACTTTGATAGAATCAGCTATAATTCTTTTAACATTTAGATAGTATTTAATTATGAGTTCATATTAGGACTCAATCATTCATATTGATGGACATTTGGATGCTTTCTAAATTGTGCTAATACAAATAATGCTGAAACAGACAATTCATATTCCTTAGGTGTGAATTCCTCATTGTGTGAGATTATTCTGTGGACTTGAAGGGCCAGAGAGTATAGGCATCTTTAAAATATTAGCTATTGCAAGTTGCTCTATAAATCAATGGCAGCATTCAGACTAAGTTGGTAGTAATTCACATAATTATCAGCATTTGGCATTGTCAGACTTTAAATTTTTCTCATCTTATGGATAGAAAATATCTCATATTTTAGAATGTATTTCTCTAAATAATAATCAGAATGAATATTCTTCTATATTTTTAATGGCCATTTAGGTTTTCTCTTTTGTGAATTGCTTTTTCTTCTGACAGTTTTTCTATGGAATTGTTGTAGGACAGAGGTAATGCTAAATGATTAGAGAATAAAATATCTAGCATATCAGAGGGGACCAAGGAAAACTGGAAGCAAGGGAGGGAAATGAAGGATGCTGGGGTTGGAGAGAGTTCAATTTTAAACAGGGTAGTCAGGGAAAACCAGAAAGGTGATGTTTTGCAAAGATCTAGCATCAGTGTGGGCAAAAGCCTTGGCAAGAGCACTCTCAGTAGGAAACAGCAAAATGGCAAACTTGTATTTGACCAGTACATGTAGGGGTACAGAGGAGTTCGTTATAATTATATTCTATCTTTACTTGTATGCTTTCGATGGCAATCTTTCATAGTTACATATGTTATAAATATTTCTCGTATTTATTTTGTTTATAGTAACATATAAACATTTTTAAAATTTTAATGTAATAAAATATATTAGTCTTTGTCTTTAAGGTAGATGGGGTTTGTTTGTTATATTCAACAAATCCTTTCCTACCTCTGAATAACAAAGATCTATGTAGAGATGTATAGTTCCTTCTAAAGTTTTTAAGATATGCCTTTCATATTTAATCCAGTTGGAATTAATATTCTTTGTATGACGTAAGATCAGGATTCAGTCATTTTTCTGTATAGCTGTATATGATCACAGTACTGTTTATTTCTTAGTTCATCTTTTCTATACTGATTTATAATGATGTATCCATCATTATAAAGTTTCAAGTATGTATTTTGATGACTCTACATTTTATTCCACTGATCTTTTCTATCCCTGTGCAAATGTCCACAATACCTAATTACTATAATTTTATCCTAATTTTCAGAGCTGGTAGGGCATAACCATCCATTCATCCATCCATCCATCCATCCATCCTTGCATCCACTTGTTCATTACTCATTCATAAGTATTTGTTGAGATCTGAACTATGCTAAACACTTTATCGATCACTGGGGGTTTAATAATGAACTAAACAGATATTCCTGCTTTCTTGGAGTTTACATTCTAGGGGATGAAGATAAACGCTAAGCAAATAAGCTGTTTAGTGTAGATTACATCAGCTGGTAATAAATGCCATGGAGAAACATTAAGCAGGGAAAGGGAATCTGGCTCAAGTTCATTTATGATATAGTACACAAACTAATTAGAACATTACATAAATACAAGTTAGAGATTTAGAGTTCGAACAAAAATGAAAAATGTTCATTCTGCTCAGGAATGGTGACCCATGTCTGTAATCCCAGCAACTCAGGAGGCTGAGGCAGAAGGATCTAGAGTTCAAAGCCAGCCTCAGTGATTGAGCAAGGCCCTAAGAAACATAGTGAAACCCTGTCTCCAAATAAGAAAATAAAGAAAAGGGGTGTGGATGAGACTCAGTGGTTGAGTACCCCTGGGTTAAAAAAAATCATCCTTGTAATAGTTTACAACTTTTGGGGAAAGACTCCAACCCCTGTTGGGGTAAAAAATGCAACTTGTCCACCCCAGGAGATATGGAAGCCGACTTACTCATCTAATGCGATACCATTACAAGATGGGGCATCTGGGAACATGTAGGTCATGAGGAATAGTATTAGGGCTCTTATAAAACAAGAGGCCCCACAGTGTTCTCTCACTCTCTTTCTGCCACATGAGAATAACAAGAAGCAGCTTCCTGCAACCCAAAAGAGAACTCCACCAGAAGCCTATAAAGCTGCTGTTTTGGTCTGGGATTTGCAGCCTCCAGAAACATGAAAAGTGTTTGCTGCCTAAGCTGCCCACTCTCTGGAGCTCTGTTCTAGCAGCCCAACTGCCTAAGACACTATTTCAGTTATCTAGAACGAGAGTTCTGGACATGCATGTGCTCTGTCTGGCCCTTTCTTGAGGCCTTACCCATGCTACAGGTCTTGGACTGCAATTTGTTAACTGAGAGCATCTGAAAGCTGAAAAAACCTCCTGCCTCTAGAGACCTGAGAAGAAGCCCAGAGTTCTCTGAGAGAGCTTCCCCAAACACAGCTATTTTACAAGCTGTCTGTAGGTCCCACATGGTAAAACTTAGTAAGCACTGTCCTTACATCTACTCAAGTCAAAGGATGATTTCTTTTTATAGAATTTATTTTACCCCAGTTTTTACATCTTTGGTGATTATTACCACTACTCTGGATAAGATTTGAGTATATGGGCTTTGCATGGATCTGGGCACATTATTTCCCCCCTCTGAACTTGGATTTCCTTACTTTCAAGTGAGAGGCTATGAAGTTGCAGGCTTGTTATAACATTAAGTACTATATTGGTAGGCATGGAAAAAAATGGTAGGCTGTATAATTAGGCTTATTACACAAATAATTCTAAATATATGACAAAGATCTGTAAGACATGCCCAAGTTCTGGCACCTGTTGCAGTCTGAGTCATGAATTGGTCCTAGTTTTGGCTCCATCATTTCATTATTGTCAACACACAGAAGGTGCCTCTGTCCCAGTGAGAGCCACCACATGTAAACAGCAACCTGCTAGGGCCCTTTCATTCACCTATTCCTAAAACTGGTCAGATGAAGTCATAGAGCTAGTCTGAATACTAATTATATCCAGAGTTTGCTAATTTGCAAATGTCCAATCATAACAAAATGACAAGCCACAAAACTCCAAGCACAACATGGGAGCTGCACCGTGCAGAGTGTGAGGCCCAGAGCTTTGTTGCAGAGCTCCTCAGCTTTCACAGCTTCTACTGCCTCCAGCCAGTCTCTGACTAGACACTTGTAATATGATCCACCAAAGACCCTCATGCTGGATCTAATCTACAGTGACAGTTTAGCAGCCGACAGGACACTGACTGACAGCATTCATGTCTATAAGGCGGTGGTATGTAGGAAGAGGTATTATCAAGAGGTTATAATACTCCTACCCCATACGAATGAATATGTTCATGTGTGTGGTGTGCATTAATACAAAGGAAGTTTTGGTCAAGAGAAGTTAAATGCCTTTATATTTGATACTTCTTTACCATGTCAAATTTATAATGAATACAAATAATTAGAAAAGGTTATCTCTAGTTGGGTTCTGATTATAGCAAAGGTAGCAAATGAATATAATATAGTTTGTAATTGACTCCTAGTATCTTCGATATACTGATTCACCTATTTATTTAGCCATCCACCCATCCATCATCTAATGAATGCTGATTGAGCCCTTCTTATGGACACAGGTCTAGAACCTGGTAATAATGGCACTTACAGTAAAATGAGGACAGAGTAAACAATGGAAGGATGATGCTCAGTATTGGCCATTATGAGAACTCACAGGGGGCCACCTTGGTGGGTAGTTTAGGTTCTTCAAAGGCAACTTTTAAAAAAGCAAATAAACATGACTTTGACACAACAGCCCTATTCATTCCCAGGGCTGGGTTTCCTGGCTTTTCACCCACTCTGGCTCTTGCACCTTGCCATGTCCCAGCATCTGCTGCCTTTATGTTAGTCGTCATGGACTTCTTGCTTTGCTCTTATTCTGCGACTATGAACCTCTTAGGTTGTGACGTCCAGTGCTTCAACACACCCAGTTTCCCCCACTATCCAGAAATTCTCATTCCAGCTACCTCTGTGCTCTTGCCTGAAAGACCAGATCCACCCTTGTAAACCACAAGGAGCAGCCTGTCTGTTGAATGCATTCTGGGGTGGCTCCTGAATGAAAATTCTTTTGGCCCATGACCTGACATCTCCCCATGTCCCTTAGACGCACAAGTCTTCAGTACAGGGTTAGCTGTCATGTGTGTCTGATGGCTGACATTAAGGGCAGCAGGGCAGAAAGTGGATCTGCTGACACCACAGTTAGACAAGCTCGCACTGAGGCTGTAAAACACCCTTGGCAGAGCACACCAGTAAATTGTCCCACTAATTAGTTTATTATTTCATTTGAGAGATCAAATACATAAATAAAATTAATAAACCCTGCAAAATAAGTGCAACCCTGGAAATAAAAGTATTTCTCAGGTCATTGCCTTAAACACAGATATTACATGCTAGAATAATGTTAACACAAGAAAAGCAAATCATGCTCTTACTGACTGGAACATACCAGCAGCAGGGGAAGATGGGAGGACGACGTGTCTGGGGTTGGGTCAGAAAATGTGGATGGTGTTCTTTACTTTGTCATTCCTTGCTGTGTGACCTTGAACAAGTCAATTTTCTCCCCAACTTCTACCAATGTACTTGTTTACTTATGAGTAAAATAAGGTGGTTGGACTGTTTCTGAGGTTTGCTCTAGATATGCAATTTCATGATGATGGGAACCAAATGAAAATCAAAGCTGGATTATTATAAACTCAGTCAATAAAGAATGCATAATGAAAATGAAATGAAATCTGAGAAGCCATTATACTACTCCAGCATGGATATAAGAACTCGGAGAGATCTCAGATAACATATAACTCAACACCCATCTTAAAAATGAAGAAGAAAAGGGGCAGACCATTAAGATTCATTCAGGGTCTATAACACACCAAGAACTATGCTAATGTTATTCACATATCAACCCCAAGAAAAAGTTGAGAGAATAAATTAAAATGTGTCCAAATCCATACAGAGAGCAGCAAAACTAGATTTTCTACTTCCTAGTTAAATATTTTCTCACCAAACTGTGATTGTCTAGGCTGTCACTGGGACCCCAGGCTATTTCTGGACTCCCAGGAGGTACCACGAGCAGTGGACCCTGAGTCTTGCTCTGTTTGCACAACATTCACACAGATGCAGATGGCAGTTGGGGTGGAAACAGAGAGACCAGCTTAGATGATTGCTCCCAGGTGTCAAAGGACATGTTATGTGACACATCCCTTTAGCACCAGGCCACTTGCTCCCCAGGGATTTGGAGGACCGACCTCTGACAGGGCACCGCCAAGTCCCTGCTTTCCCTGTTGCCCTAGCCTGAAGGGCATCTTCTCTCCTAGCATTCAGTGACTGACAGCAAGGGTGGGGTGCCTAAAAGCCTGGTCTCCTGGCTACATCTTGTCACAGCTCTGCAGCCCTCTCAGCCTCAGAGCTTCCTGTGGCCTCTGTTGTCAGTACATTACTCTTCAGCATCTCCTCTGACCCATCCTGATTCCTTCACTCCCCAATGAACTTCCTACACGTAAATGTGTCTGTCCCAAAGTCAGCTTCCTGGGAAAGCAGACTTGCAATGCTGTGCAAACTTCAAAAACTAAAAGGCAGCAAACCAACTAAGGCAAAGAAATAGTAAGCAAGATGGCACCTTTGTATAGAATGAGCAACTTAGAAACAATTGTTCATCAAGATGAGATTTTTGGCCTTGGATAGTCTGGGCAAAAACCAGTTGCTGGTAGAGAAACTGTCACTCTGTTTAAAATGACTCCCCATGAGGGGAGAATGAGTTCCAAGGCATCAGTGAAGACAGGGAAGCAGGGGACTTTGGTAGCAGGTGGAAGGCACCATGGTGTCAGCAGAAGGGACATTGCTCTGGTGCCAGGTGGAGCTGTAGTCGTATGTGCCACTTCCTGTGCAACCTTGGCCATGGCACTAAACCTCACTAGCCTGTGTTTCTTTATCTATAAAATGGCCATGATTGTTCTTGCAGGACCATTGTGACCCTTTACCACCCACCTTGACACTGGTTGTTGTGAACCTTTCTCTAGAATCATTCCCAGAGATTAAATGCTGCAAGTTTGCAGGATAATGTTTTACCCAAAGGGTCTTGGATCTCTTTTATACAATCTTGGTTTTTTTCCTGAACTCAGGAAGATGCAGTACTGTGATTTCTATTGTTGAATAACAATGAAAGAAAGGTCCTGGTGAGTTTTAGTCCTGGGAATAGAAAAAAATGATAAAGCTCGAGGCTGGTTATAAAAATGAAATACCCTGAGGATGGGGAATGTGGGTCTCTTAATGCCATAACCCACAGCTAAGCCCCTAGAAGGAAATCAGAAATTCCTGCTCAGGCTTTTGTATCAAGAGCTCTACCCTCCATTCACTTTTTTGAATAAAGAGAAACAAATCTTTTAGCAAAAAGGCTTTGTCTAGAAATTCGTGTGTGACACAAACACATAGGACAATGAGACATTCACACTTTAAAATCCCATACACAGTGTTAAGGAAGCAACCCAGCAGGTGCAACAAGGGGCAGAGCCACAGAGATGGCTTCTCCAGGAAATGATACTCAAGCAGAATCTACCTATGCTCCAAGATGAGGAAGAGATGTGCATGGGAGCAGTGCAGTAGAGATGGAGAGACCAGCACAGGCGATTGCCCCCAAGCCTCAGAGGATGAAGCATATACATAAATCGTCTATGGGAAATGAATAGCTGGGGGAAAATCATTTGATACTCATTCTTGACTACTACCTTGGCATTCCAAATCCATTCTGGATTTCCTTTGCCAATGTATTAACATCACTTTGCAATTTGGACTACCATGTTTGACACTGAACCCAGCCCTTCTAAATATTTGACAGAAATATAATAATATCTTAAAGGTGAGGTAATAGAAGCTTAGAAAGGAGAAACAATTTTTTCAAAGTTACACATTTGGAAGAAGTCAAATGAGATTCAAAGGATTCCTGACTTTAGTAACCAAACAGATATTTGTTTTCATGTCTTGCTTCACTGAACAATACTCTGTTTTGTCCATTATATATTTTAAATTATTCCTGGTAATGACAGTTGAATTTATTCCTCTCCCTGTACTTTCTTTTTTTATAGTTTTTATCTGATAAAGATATTTTTTTTTAATTTTTACAGACAGCATTTTGATTCTTGTACACAAATGGGGTACAACTTTTCATTTTTATGGTTGTACGTGATGTAGATTCACACCATTGGTGTAATCATACATGTACATACATAGAGTACTGATGTCTGTTTCAGTCCACCATCTTTCTCAGTCCTTCCCCCCTCTCATTTCCCTCTACATAATCTAAAGGTTCTCCATTCTTCTCTTACCCACACCTCCACCCCCACCCCTATTATGTATTATCATTCACGTATCAGGGAAAACATTTGGCCTTTGGTTTTTTGGGATTGGCTTATTTCACTTAGCATGATATTCTCCAGTTCCATCCATTTACCTGCAAATGTCATCATTTTACTCTTCTTTATGGCTGAATAATATTCCTTTGTGTATATACACCATTGTTTCTTTATCCATTCATCTGCTTAACGGCAGCTAGGTTCCCTGTACTTTCTACCATATGCTTTTTTTTAGAAAAATTACAACATTGTTCAATGTCAAATAGTAGCATATTATGATATATCTCAGGTTATACAAACACTGCTGGTATTAATTTATATTATTTTATTGTATGTATGCAATTAGTCTTCACTAATATTAAACTGTTCTGTTGTGAGATTTTCTGTAGAATTTTCACATAGTCTAATTAAAATAAGCAAGAAATGAGAGAGAACAGAAGCTGCAACTTGAACCTATGCATGATTCTCAAAGGTCAATTGATAATGTGCATGTAAATATGAGTGAAAGTTGATATTGAATGGAGGGTGGGTAGAGGCAAAATTCCAATGAAATCTTTAAGTCCATAAGAAGGCATTTTACTACTACCAAGTAGTAAAATCAACTCTTTTGGAGTGAAACAGGTCTCTGATTTGTGATTTCACCTTACGGTCTAGAACAAGCCCCTTGATTATTTCAAAGTCTGGTGGGTTCCTCTTACACAAAATGAGGCTGTCCTGGGATTAAATGAGTGGAGGTTGGCAAGTCTGGTACATGAAAGCATGTGGGTGGTAGATATCTTATCAGTCCGCTGAGCCACTGTCTCCACATCTTCAGTGGCTCTGAAAAATATTACTTTGTGGTAGTAAAGATGTAGACAAAGCAAATAATTGATTTTCTAAAACTCAAGTTACTCTAGTACATTTAAAAATGAATCTATAATAATACTTTGAGATAACTCTTAAACTTGCAAATTTTGAATTATCTGCTCTGGAAATTTGGATATTTATTTATCTTTCTTTTTCCAATACATGCAGAGCAAGGTAAATTGCTCCTTTTAAATTATTGCAAATACTGTGTAACAATTTACAACTTTTAATCAAAGTTAACCCTGGCTATAAACTTAAGACACAGATTTGAAGGGCTATTTGGCAATATATAACAAAAACCTTAGCGTTCGGTTAAACCTATGACCCACTTCAGAGAAAATTCATCCTAAGTGAATAACTATGGATGTGTCCAGGGATTCAGCAGCCATAAAGATGTCTATGTGTCTTTATAACAGTAAATATTAGAAATAAAGAGATTCAACAATAGTGGTCCAGATAAATAAATTTTGATCTATCCATATTATGAGGCCATTTAAATGATAATGAATAAGAATATCTCTTTCCATTGAACTATATTCTTAACAGTGAAAAAAACAGACTAGGATGTATGATGTGAGCCTAATTTTATATGAAATAAGTATATAAGTAAAAGATGAAGAAAAATATATCAAATGTTATGAATGGTTATCACTGAATAATAGGAGTCTGAAAGAATTTTATTATCTTATTTTTGCCTATTTGTATTTCTTCAAATTTCTGCCATAAATATTTTTTATTATTTTACAGGTACTGACCCTCTCAAATTTATATTAAAACTCCAGCCATAAACAACATGAGAAAAAAGCAATGCTCTGGAAAAGTAGATTTGTATAGAAATACTTGTCAAATGTAATATGCTCATTCTATAAAATGTTGAACAAATTGATAAGAATATCTTGATGTCCCAATAGATAAATGAAGAAAGGACATGAATATTTAATGCCACGAACAAACAAGCACATGGAAGTAGTCAGGTTTAGAAGCAAACACATGAAAATTCATAGGATTTTGTTGGTTTTTAAACCTATGAATTAAAATAGTTAAATAAAGAAGTACAACTACATAACACCCAGTGCTAGTGGGGAGAGAAATAGGATTTGGCATACATTATAGGTACAACACTTATATAAAATGCATGAGCAATGTGTACCAGCAGACTTAAGTATTTGTAACTTTTGACTGACTGAATGATTTCACTTTGGGGAGTTTTTGACTAAAGACTTCTCTAAATACAGAATCTATATATCATGAACAAAATGTGCAGTGTAGCATTATTTATGACAGTATAATTGGTAATAAGTGCCTATTTGTAGGAAAGAGAAGGACATTTTCAGTAAAGAATGGTATGTAGCTACTGATGCAATATTTAAGAATCCTTCTGGTAAAATAAAATGGATGTAATTTTAAAAAGTGAATAGGCATGATTTGTAACAAATTCATGTTTGCACACTTAAACAATGCATGCACACACGCGCACATACACACACACTCAGAAACAGGAGTTGGTGACAAGAAAATACACCAAGAACCTTTAAAGGTATTATCTTTGGTTTATAGAATTAAATTTTTCCTTCTTTCTGTTTTATTTTCAACTGTGTATGTGCATGTTTTTTGTATATGCATATTATTCAAATTTTCTTTAGTGAGTATGGCTTATTTTTAATTTTTCTTATTTGTGGTGCAGGGAATTGTACGTGGAGCTTTGCACATACTAGGCAAGCGGCACTTGGATTGTATTTTTTTAACACTGGAAAATGCCTTCTATGAAATCTTAATAGATCTTCCTGTGCCCATAGGAGCATAGATGAACTAGCCTTCAATACAGAGGTAACCAGAGGAATATTTGCTTATTTAACTATGTAAGTTAAGAAAGTTGCCAGAAGAAAAACAAGAAGAGAAGTTAAGGTAGTTTGCAATCAATTTAAAGTCTGGAAGGTATCTTAAATCAATTTTATGAGGAGCATATTCAGTTGCAGAAAACTATGCAAGGAAATAGGAAGACAAATGATATTTCTTTATCTTTTAAATGTGTGCTCAGGGAAACAAAGAAGAAGGGTGACCATTATGAACAGAAAAGACATTAGAATACCAAAGCAGACATGCACACTGTAATTCATTGCTGTTCTTCCTTCAAGTAATTTAGGTTTGTAAAGCAAATTGGGGCCATCTGTACAGGGCAAAGAAGGTGGAAAGTGACCACTGAGCTTCCTAACAAAGAGACCATGGCTTGGATGCTTGTTTCCTGGACAACAGAAGCTGAGAGGACCCACACACATGCATAAGTGATACTTAGAAGATGATAGTTCAACTCATACATCTGAGTCCTGATTCCATTTGCCATTAATTCATTGACAACCTCCTTGGGACTCAGTTTCCTGATCAATAAAACAAGTATTTGTTCATTAAACACATATTGGATGCTTGGCACTGTTTGCGGTGGTGGACACAGTGACCAAGACAAGGCATGACTTCTGTCCTGTTTCAGATTCTAAGGGGAAAATGCAAGGAGAGCAGGGTGGTGCTGAGTGTGGCCTGGCAGGAGTCTCCCTGGGTCACAATCCCATTTGTGATCCTTAAAGCTCCTACTTCAATGCTTTCATCATTCGGCCTCTAGCTCAGCATGTTCTCTTATTTTTTTCTGTCTGACTCATTTCTCCTTCTTCATGGGCCTCTGCTGGTCCTTCATTGTGAGCTTAATGTTGCAATGTTTCTTTCCCCAAGACTCTGTCCCTTGATTGCTTTAGTTACACTCAAACAATAGGTGACTTCCACCAGCACTGTGACTATAAAGATGATTCCATACGTGAATAATTCCTGAGTTTCTATCTTTAGCCTTGATTTATCACTTTAACTTCACATTCAATACTCTACTAGGTTATCTAACAACCATGACCAGAAAATAAGTCTTGATTTGAGCTCACCCCCGATAAAAACCTATTTTTTTCTGAAATCCCCCATGTCATAAAATTGCAACTCCATTCTACATAAGTGACTCAGAACAAAATTTGCAGTTATCATATCATTGACTCTTCTCTGATATTTTTTCAAATTCTACTTTTAGACTTTTAACATATCCTATTGACTCTATCTTAAAAATACATTCAAAATCCAATCATTTCTCACCAGTTCTCACCGCGACCCTCTCCTTCTCTACCATTGTTTTTATCCTTGATTATTGTAATAGCATACTTAGTGCTTTCCTGTAACTTCTCATCCTTCTTCAGTGTTGTCTTCAAGAAAGCAGCTAGGCTACTTCTAAAAATATAAGTGAGAGTAGCCAAGTAAAGGAAACAATCTAAGTGTCCCTTAACTGGTGAATAGATAATGAAAATGTGGCACATAGACACAATGGAAAGCCATGTAGCCATGAATGAATGAAATACTCTCATTTGCAACAACATGGTTAGAACTGGAAAGCCTTGTTAAGGGAAGCCAGGCACAGAAAGGCAAGTGCCATGATCCCATTCTTATGTAAGAATCTAAAAACACTGATCTCAAATAAGTGGAGAGTAGTGGTTACCAAGGATGGACAGAGTGGGGGAAATGGAGGGGGAAAGGTTGATCAAGTTAAGTTGCAGGAGAAAGAAGTTCTGGTGTGCTATTGCACAATAGAGTGACTGTAGAGAACAATAATGTGCTGTGTATTTCAAAACGCTAGAAGAAAGGATTTTAATGTTTCCACCGTAAGAAAATGACAACTGGTTGAGGAGATAGATGTATTTAACTTGATTAAACATAACACAAACTATATATGTATTAGAGCATTACATGGTACCCTATTAATATGTATAACCTTTGTTTTCATGCGGCAGTTAATAAATGTGAGAGAGAGATCATTGATTTCTATTTTACTCGGTATAAAATTAATGTGCTTATTATTGCCAGAAAGCCCTTCTGTTGGTCGTGCTTCCCCTTCCTCAAAATGCTCCTCCTAATACTGTCTCCCTCACTCTTCCTCCAACACTCCAACAGCTGGGCATTCTGCCTGTTTAGGACTCGGGCAGTGGCTAGTGTCCTGAGTGAAAAGAACTTCTTCCAGATATCCTGCGGTGTGCTTCCTTACTATCTTCCAATCCTTGCCAAAATGATCTTCCCTTGTTGGAGGACCCTCCCTGATTACCGTGCATCAGATTGACGCACTCTTCCCCAGGACTGCTGCTTTGCACAGCTCCAAAGAGTGTCATTCATGTCATGACCAACATGGATCATGCCCCTGGAGTGGCACAGTGTGCAGACTGTCCCCGCACACACCAGCCTGTCCCCGCACACACCAGCCTGTCCATCCCCATCTCTTCTTCTGCTTTCTTCTTCATAGTACTTAATACCACCTGATATTTTTTAATTATTTATTGCCTTTCTCATCCCTATTATAATACAGCATCACCAGACCTTTTGTCTGTTTTGTTTACGGCTATGTCTCTGGAGACCACCATCTATTTTATAATAGATATTAATACATATTGACTGAGAATATATGAATCACCATGGCAGATTTGTGCTGTTCAATATGATAGCCACTAGCTACATGAAGTATGGCTAGTATGACTGAGAAATTGAAGGTTTTAAAATTTTATTTTAATTAATTGAAATTTAAAAGGGAAGCAGTCTTCATTATTTTTCCACTAAACACAACTTGACTGTTTTTATAGGACATTTCATGCTAACCACTGCATTATGGAAGATATTATTTAAGTTAAATGCTTTTTACTTTCTCAATGTGAATACCAGGAAAATTAAGATGATATGTGTAGCTTGTATTATGTTCTTTTGAAAAGCTCTGTTCTAGTTTCTTCATCTGTGAAAGGACAATAATGGGGTCTACCATCCAGGGATATTTTGAAGCTTAGATGACATAACACAGGGAAACATCTGGTGTAGTGCCTGGTACATAATATGTGTTCAGTAAGTGAGAACCACTGTTGTATCACTGTTGTTGTTCTTGGAACACAGGATACTGTTGGCACATTAAACAGGGACCAGTCCTTGCCTGAGTTGAGGAAAGACTTAACTTTGAAATGCAGTTTAGCTAAATTCTGAAATGGGATTATTAACAGATTATGTAAATTTTAAGGAAGGAAGTTAGCAGGAGATGTGGTGGCCAAATTATTCTCAAAAGAGTCATAACTCAGACTTGGGTCTTTCTGCCCCAAAGTCTATGCTGTGAAGCATCATTTGACACTGCCTCTTAACAGACTTCTATTCACTGAATTGAAACATAAAAGGAAAATCTCCAGATTCTAAAAAAGTCTATTCAACCTTGAATCAAGACACTTTGCAACTGGGTTTGATCTAGTGCTTCTCAAACCCCACATTTGAAGATCTCTAGAGAATTCTTTGAACTTATTATTTGGTGTAAGATAACTCTATGACAATTTTAAATTTCCTTTTTATACTTTATTATAATCCTAAACGCTGACATATGCATATACTAAATCATGTGGCTGAACACTTAATAATAAATGAGCAAAGCTCTGAAATTTTCACGCCAACTTGTTTGATTGTTTATAATTTTGCTGGTTTCAGTAACTACCGAGAGTGAACAAAATGCTGAATGTTTAATTTGATGTTCCTCAAACCAGGTCCTGAGGAGCACAGGAGGTATATCAAAGATTTTCAAGATTTTACTTTGTGCTTTCACTTTCAAATTAGTCAATACATGAGACTTAGCCAATTCAACCCTTTCTCAATAGATAAGTGCTAAGAGAGGAATATGAGACAGGAAAAGACAGATTTTCGAAGATCCAATATGATTTTAGCAAACTACTTTGTATTCCTCTGAAACATACATACATACTGCATTCTGTAAACTAACATGTATGCCTATATATTATGATTTTCCTTCAGCACTATCCTTGTACATATGTATTCAAGCTGTCATAAACATATTTTGCACCATAACTTGCCATTTGGAAAATATTCCTTACAGGATTCTGGGCTTCATCAAATTATTGTTTTTAACTTACTGCCACACCTGGAGGGACCATTCTAATTGGCCTCACAATGTACTGGAGGGTTAAATTAATTCATGTGAACCTCACAGCTGGACAGCTGCCCAGCACTCTATACCAGCAGCTGTTTGACTCAATAAACCAAGAATTGGATTTCTTGCAGCAGAAATAAATTTTTAACCATGCCGCCCATTTCCACAGAGGCAAAATACAAGATATGATTTCTGTATGAGATGATTGTGATAGAAGCCTCCTTGGAGGAAGGGTGTCATTTTCTAAGTCAAGGCCCTGTCCTGCCACATTACTTAAGCACAACATGACATGGAAATATATTTAATAGGATTTGGCTACAGGCAAAAAGTCTGAAAAATTGTACAAGGATTCGAAGAATCTGCTGTTGAGATATGCATGGAATTCAAAATTCACTAGAATTGAAATCTTTAAGACAATCTTTGGCTCACAACAAAACAAAAAAGTTCTTCTCAAGTGTAGCTATACTGGTATACTCAGTATGATAAAAGCCATCATAATCCTAGAACCACGGAGAAGATCAAAAATGCATCTTTACATTAACTTCACAATTCAGCTCCACTGAAATTATTTTTATTCAGCACATACTAAATAACTGGCATTTCATAAGACCCTTTGAATTCCTTACTTAATAATAATAGATAGGTATAGCACTACTTTTTGGAGGCATTACATATGTAGGATTTTGAAATAATGTTGTAATGCAGGTCTTATGGTTGTACTGTCTTTGATTCAAGTGCTTAGAAGACAATATGGTGGAGAGTCATTTTGCACCACTGAGAAAAGGTCAAGCTGTCAGGATGGAGGTTCATTGAGCCAGAAGGAGTCTGGGTCCCTGTAAAACCTTTATGGAACGGGGCCACCATTTTGGTCCTGGCCAATTACCCTAGGACTATTATGTGAGGCAGAGAAATATACTTTTCCTGTTTAAGCTCTTGTCATTTGCTGTTTTGTTTTCAGTGTAGGTCAAACATCTAGAGTCATGCTAATACAAATCTTGCCTCAAATTATAATCTAGGTGACTTTGAAAAGAAGGAAATTATTATTTTCAGACAAAGAAGGCAAATATCAGTGTACTGTTGGTTAAATGTTTGGGGGAAAAAAGATAGAACAACATGAAAATCCCATTGTTTCACAATAATAAGACCTGAGAGACTATTACGTTTACATGAAAGACTAAAGAACACAGATCTAGCCACTGGGTCCTGCATTTGTTGCATACTGTGAAAGATAGGTTGTATATAAAGGAATGTTTTTAGGTATATTGCAAATCCAAACTCATATTAGGTATAAAGCAAACATTTAAAAAATTCAGTGAATATTTCAGAATTTTAATTCAAATATTATTAGTTAAATATTAGCCATTTAAACAAATGACCAAAAAAAAAATTCCTAAAGGTTCAAACAAGAAGTGTTTTATGTATTGTGGCAAAGGGGTGAAATAAAGTATGTAGTTACTAGTGTAAACATTTATAAAGCAACAATTTAAAATGTTAAAGTTATTCTGAACTTGAGCCTCAGGTCAGATTTGGTCTTCAGTCCATTTGTCCAACCCTTATTTAGACTAACAAGGCAACAGAGTGAGTCTGGCTCAGTAAGAAATCTGAAGTCTAAAACATTAAAAATTAATTCATAGTAAAAGAACCCTTGATAGGTCGTCATTTATTGGAAGCCCAAGCTCCTTCATGTGACCTTGATCTAGGCAACCAGGCTGCCTACTGATCTTTACAGTGACCCCAGCAAGCTGCACACTACTTTCTAATCACAGACACCTTAGACCCGTGCACCTTGGCTCATGCTCTCTCCTGTTCTCTGCCTTTCTTGCCTTGGTAACTCCTTTGTACATTAATTCCAGTTGATGGATTACCTCCTCTGGACAGCTCTCCCTAGACTCTATCCCAATCTCATGCTCAAAGTCAATGTCATTCCTCCTGTGCTCTGATATTACTTAGTTCATGTCTCTAGTGGACTAGATATAATTTACGTATCTGTCTCTTTCAGCTTATAAGTAGGGAGTAGGTATTTTCTTTAGCACCTTGGACAGTGCCCCACATAGCTGTACTCAAATTGACAGTCTTGCACCTAACAAGCTTTTACTTTCATGACCTTTAATTCTCACAGCACCCACCTGAGGTAAGCTTTAACCTCCCCATTTACAGATGAAGGGACCAGAAAACCTTAAATAAATTGCTCATGGCTTTACAACCAGTAAAGTGATAAAGTTGTACTCAGACTCAGTTATTTCTTTCCCACATTTTTAAACCCATTCTGATGGACCCCAATATCCATACTCTTAACCTGTTAGTCTGTTTCATTGATTGTCAGATTAACAAATGAAATGTGGCATTAAATATCTTCTGCTGAAACTTTTCTAGGATATATTTCAATTTTAAAAAACAAGATTGGTTTCTAATAATATCATAAGTCTTCAGAGTTAGAGGGAAAGCTGAGACCAATTAGACAAGCTGCATTGTTTTCCAAATCACAAAACATCTGCTATGAGAGTACTTAACTTTTATCTCAAGATCATACAACTTATAAGCAGACTCCTGCCTTCTAGTTGGGGACTTTCCTGATCGTTCCTTGCTGTCTCCAGCACTTTCAAAGGGCTGTCACCTGTAATTAACCTCATTCCGCATCAATGAATCATCTTAATCAATGTCCATTTTTTGAGTAAAATGTGAAAATGAGGTTTTGACAATAAGTCAAAATTGGGTTTGTTCTTCTAATTACATGAAATTAATAAAAATAAAATTGATTTTATTTTGGAACAATATCTTAGAGTGGGCTTCATAGTGCTCTTAAAGTTGTACCCCATTTGTGTACAATGAATCAAAATGAAGTCTATAAAAATTTTTAAAAAACTCAAAATAAACCTTTTTTAGTCTGCCACCAGGATGATCCTCAACATGGCATTAACAACAATGTGTTATCTTTGATAGTTTAATTATTGGTCTCTCTCACTAGATGAGCCCTCCAAGAACATGGACCACATGTACGATTCTATTGCAGAGCATAGTTGTTGTTTTGTTTTTAAGTATATAATCACAGAATTGGTGAAGACTAAAGACTTATTGGCTTATTACACTGAGAGTGGACCTAGGAGATGTGGCTAAGGGAGGTTAACAGAGGAGCTTATCTTTTGGGGAGAGAGAGAGAAAGAACTTTAGTCTATTTGGGATTCTGTAACAGCATACCATGGATGTGGTAATGTTTAAATAGCAGACATTATTTCTCATAGTTTGAGAATCTAGGAAGTCCATGATGTAGGTGATGGCAAGTTAGGAGACTGACTAGAGTCTGCTTCCTGATGTCCTCATGTGATAGAGGGATAAGGGGCTATCCTGAGCTCTTTTTCAAAGACACAAATCCCATTGACAAGGATTCTAACCTCCCAAAGGCCCCAAAGTCCAACCTCCATGTGTGATCATATTGGGGAGTAGATTTCCAAACATATCTTTTTGTGTGTGTGGTGTTGGGGATACACACTCCTTCTATTTCCATGCATGTGTGCAATCTGGAACTTACTAAGTCATCACCACTGCATGCTTTCCTGCCCCACAAACCCTTTTCTTGTTGTTAGAAAATGCCTATGAGTGACACTTTGGTTTCTTTTTTTTCTCTAAGTCTGAAAATATTAAGAGAATCCAGGTGGTCAGATTTAGTGTAATCAGTGTTTCTCAGGGAACATTGTTGATGGATGAATGCAGGCTGATTATATAGTAAATATTTAATTTTAGATTCTGATTATTTCATATTGACATTTCAGAGCAGTAAATATTTTTATGCTGGATTCAGCCTACACTAGGAGAATAACTCCCTCAATGGCAGAGTCTACACATGTAATTGTGTAATTTAATACTTCCATTTAAAACATTTCTACTTTTTAAAATATTTTAGATTTGAAAAATAAATTTCATAGCTGAGAAGAATCAACCTTAGGATCTTGAGGCTATGGACTAATTGGTCTTTCACTAGGAAAATGCAAGGTTTACTTTTCTGAAAATGACTATTTTGATTTGGCTATTTTTCATCCTGTTGTGCCAATCAAATCCATATGGAAACAGTCATGGAAGAGTTAAAATAGAGACTTCCATGGAGACATTAAGTGAATAGCTTTTGTTGGAAAGGGTGGTTTTAGACATTTACTGTCAGAAATAGGAACAACCCTCAAGGATTGTTGAGGAAATGTTTGTTGAGTAATAGAGGGGAAGGTTTTCAGAGAGAACCAACTTAGAAGATTTTTAAAACAATGTGTGCTAAGGGAGGAGAGTGTGTTTAAAGCCATCTGGTCTCTATAAACCAGTAAGTAGTTCTGTCTCAAGTATTCATGAGCACTTTATAGGAGGCATTTGAAAAGCTCTTTCCCATTACTAGTCCAGCTCATCTCCTAATTTCCAGTGGTTATAAAACACCCAAGAGGAGAAATTGTGAGATAGTATGATTGCCGTTTTATAGATGAGGAAATTGATACTGAGAGAGGTTTGATAACTGACCCAAATGACAAAATTAGCAGCAGTTAATGAAAAACTTCTTTCCTTACCTGAGTTTCTTTGGGAGCTTCATTACTGTTTCTTCCAACTTCTTATACTATATCTAGAGAGGTGGGATGGCCTATCTAAATGGTGGCAGGGTGAGTAAGTAGGTGTTCCGATCACCTCTTCCTCTTCCACTCTCAGGGGTTAAACACCTTGTAAGCATGGGAGTTCTGCTTCACCATGCCATTGGTCTTACTTGGTCCCCAAACCAGCTGAATTCTGAATTCTAAAACTGGATCCACTTGGCAAATAAAATAAAGCCACATTCTATAACTTGACCTTGATAATTAAGACACAAAATATTTTGGCCTCTATTTTCATTCTTTTATTTTATTTCTTAATATGCTCAAAACTAAGGGGTGTATACGTTCTTTCCCACTTGAAGATCCAAAAACTAACAGTGTCAGGATTCAAATTCTTCAAAGCTCTTGGTCTAAAATCACTATGGTATTGGCAGCAATAGTAATCACTAAATAACCTAAGGGCTCCCATGTTTTCTAGCCTCTCTTGTAGTTAGTTTGAGGCCTGTTTCTAGTTCTGACAAGAGACCCATGAGAAAAAAGTGATGCCAGTTCAAAGCTGGTATGCCATGCACCATCCCCTGCAGTCTGTGCTGAGGTGGTGTCATTGCATCACTTATAAGAGGCATGATACTTGGTGATACTGGACCCCCAAGGTCATCACATGGGGCAGCCCCTGTCTGTCAGCACATTGGGCTTCACGTGAGGGAGAAAAGCATTGAATTGTCAACATGACCGGAGGGTCATTTTGTTTCATAGCAGAATGTAGATAAGTCCAGTTGATATATCTAATGGACACAAAGCTAACATGGAAACAAACAGTTAAAAAGACAGTTCTGCTAAGTCATGATAAAACCAATGCTGGCTTGATCTTTCCTTAATAAGGGCTTCCCAGCTCTTACCATATACCTGTCTCACTCCCCTACTAAACTCTAATCTCTTTGAGGACAAGGATGATGTCATAACCATCTATATATCCTCAGGACCCAGCACAACTCCTGAAGCATATCAAATTGTCACTAGATGACTGTTGAGCAGAAGCAAAATAAAGACAGTAATGAACACCAGCCCTGCAATGGAGTTATTATGCCTTTGTATTATTTGTAATTATCATTAGCATAAATTATACATCTATTCAGCATAAATATATACATATATTTATGTTTAAGTTAACTATTTAGTAAACTGAATATAGTTCATTATATAATAAGCAGCCTTTTATTTTAAACAGGCATTTGTGTTCCAAGGGTCAGACCCATCAATGTAATTAATTCAGACTGTCCAAATGAGGGAGAGTGAGAAAGCTTTGTGCTTTGAAGATTATTAGCAAAAATACCCCAAAGTCTCTGAAACTTCATGAAGGAGTGGAGTGCAAAGATGATGGATCAGCAGAGCTTCTCCTAAGCTGGACAAGTGGCCACAGGCAATGAGAGGCAGTGAGCAGACACTAGGCCCCACATGAGGATAAAGAAGACCTTCTGCTTGGAACATTGAAGACCATGGTTCTTGGACAGCCCAGAAGCAGACAGGACTGATTGGGTCTCAAAAGAGCAATGCTCTTTTGAGCAATGGCTCTGAGGCCAGTTTGATAAAAGGAGACTGGATATGGTTTCAATTCAAAGTGAACAAATAAAAATGACAGGGCAGTTTATATATACCAGGGCATGTAGCAATTCCTGTTACATTTTTGAGGTAGTGTCCTAGGCTCATGCATGGATTAGGAAAGATATTTGGCAATGCCATTGCCCTTAAGAACTCAACCATCTACCTGGGAAATCTGGAAAAAAGTAAATAACCACTGTCCCAAGGAAAAAAAATCCAAATATCTCAGCTTAACACCCTCACTGCTAATGATATATCACCAAACAACCTCTTTCTTTCTCATTCTCTCTCTCTCTCTCTCTCTCTCTCTCTCTCTCTCTCTCTCTCCCCCTCTCTCTTACCTCCCTCTCTTCCCTCCACTTGGACTGGGGGTTGGACCCAGGGGTGCTCTACCACTGAACTACAGTCCCAGCCTTTTTAGTTTTTATTTTGAGACAAGGTCTCACTAAGTTGACCAGGCTGGTCTTGAATTTATGATCCTCCCAGGATCATAAATTTAGACTCCCAGGTGACAGGGATTACTGGCATGCACCACCATGCCCAGACCAACAACATCTCTAGCATCTTCTCTCATGACTACCTTCAAGTTCTGGTGAAAACCAGGGATGTTTTCACTGATCTTCAAGTATTCCATACCTTTTAATAGACTTGGATATTTACTCTGCTTTTAATTCTTTCATCTTTGTTTGCCTAAGAAATTTATTTTTAAAAAAATTTAGTCATTCATTTTAATAAAATTTTACTGAAATAGAAAAACACAAACCTTCTACATATTAATGGATCTACCAAGTAGCATTTAAACACATGTTTACATTGTGTTATGTGTAAATCAGGTTAAACTTGATTTATCTCCTCAAATAGCTGTTATTTCCTTATGGGAAACATTTAAGTTCTTTTTTCTAGCTTTTTGAAATACACAGTCCATTATTGCTTTCTATAGTCACCTTTTTGAGCAGTAACCTACTAGAACTCGTTGCTGCCATCTAGCTATAACTTAGGATCCATTGATAACCCCTCCTGACTCACCCCTCCCAGCTAGTCTAACCCCCATTCTACTCTCAATTTCTATGAGATCTATTTTTTTCAGATTCCACACCTGCATGAGATCATGTGGTACTTGTCTTTCTGTGCCTGGTTTATTTCACTTAACATAATGCTCTCCAGCCTCATCCATGTTGAGGCAAATGACAATATTTCATTTTTGGCAATGGCTAAATAGTACTCCATCATGTACATATACTGCATTGTCTTTCTTCATTCATGTAATTAGCATAGCAATTATGGAAAATACTGTGGAGGTTCTTCAAAAAACTGAAAAAAGAACTACCATATGATTCAGCAGTTCTACTATTAGGTATATACACAGAAGAAATGAAATCATTATGCCAAAGAGGCATCTGAACCCCCACATTTATTGCAGCCCTGTTCATAATAGCCAAGAAATGGAAAGAACCTCAGTGTCCATCAACTGATGAGTGGATATGTTCCTATCCAGCCAACAAAGTCTAGTTCTGATTTCTCTTCCCTGAAGTTTTCCAAGAGCTATTGAAAGAGGGGGTGGGATATTAATATTAATATTACTAAACTCATGTGTTTGCTTCTGCTATGGAAGACTTTTCCCCTCCCTCAATCCAGGTGTGGATCCCTAAGTGCCAGTATGCCTATATTTATAGATAAGGGTGGTGAAGAGGTAATTAATGTCAAATGAGGTCATAGGTGTAGGGACCAGATGTGATAAAGAATAGTGTCCTAATACACCAGAGGCATGAGGAAATCCTTTGGACTGGAAGAAAATGCTTTCAGTGAAAGAAATGTGGATCAAATACTCATTCCTTGTCAAGTACTTATTCATTTTGAGCAAAAAATTACAGATATTATTGGCCATTGAGGAGCTTAGAGTTAAGTAGAAATACAATACTGAATGTTAATTTGTTTACAAGGACCATTTGTCTGGGATATAGGATATATAGGAGTCAGGAGAGTGTAATAATCCTCAGTCTTGATTACACACTGGAACCATCTAGAAAACTTTAGAAACACTGACATGGATACTACTTTAAGAGATTTTTGCTAAATTGCTGTTGTGGTTTGGATATTAGATGTTCCCCAAAAGTCATGTGTGAGACAATGCAAGAAGATTTAGAGGTGAAATGATTGAGTTATGAGAGCCTTAATCTAAACAGTGAATTAACTGCTTGATAGGGATTGACTGGGGGTAACTGTAAGGTGGCAGGATATGGCTGCATCGCCATGTCTTGAGCCACATCCCTCCCTTCACCACACTCTTCCATCATGATGTGCTGACTCACCTGGACCCCCGAGGAATGGAGCAGGCTGTGTGTATGGACTGAGACCTCTCTAACTGTGAGCACCAGGTAAACTTTTTCTCCTAAAATTGTTCCTGTTAGGTCTTTTAGTCACAACAACAAAAAGGCTGACTAAAATAATTTGTTTGAAGTATGGTCAGGTCATCAGGAGTTTTTTTTTTTTTTTTTTTTTTTTTTTTTTTTTTTTTTTTTTTTTTTGCAGTACTGGGGATTGAACCCAGGGCCTTGTGCATGCAAGGCAAGCACTCAACCAACTGAACTATATCCCCAGCCCCCATCAGGAGTTTTGAAAAGCTCCACAGGTGATTCTGATGTGTAGCCAAGGTTGAAAATCAGTGGATTAGAAACCTGGAAGGAAGAAGGAAATTGCAGGCTTAATGGGGAGAGAGGGAAGCAAAGCAGAGGCACATAGGAGCAGCATTTACTACTGTTCTGTATTTGACAGCACTTAACAAGTGCCCATATTGTGAGAGGCATGGCAGAGGACCTATTAATACAACTCAGAGGGCATGCATTAAGAACACAGACAAACAACACAAAAATCAAATGCCACCGTTTATTTAGTGAATGTCTTTCAAGGGGCTGGTAAATACTAGGAAGACATCATTTTAATAAGCTCCCATCATCTCTGCCAGGTAGGGGGCAAGTTAGGCATTTATTAAATGATGCCAGATTGAGGCACATTCTTGGCTGGATTCAGTAACTAGTGTAATATAAACTAAGGGGACCAGTGATCCACTTAGCATTGCGAAGATTATAACTCAGCATAGCAGAGAAAAGTCCCTAGAGATGGATTCTCATGGAACAAGCTTGGAAAACAGGCCTGAGGGAGGCTGGAGGGTACCTTTGGAAAGAAAACAGAAGAAATATAGTAGCAATGATATTATTACTAATACTATTATTAGCTTTATGATTCTAGGCATGTCACTTAGTGTTTTCCAGGTATTATTTCTAGCATCCGTCCTGTAAGGTAGCTATTAACCCCATTTTAGAGAGGAAGACAGGATACCCAGAGGTGAAGAAACTTGCTCAAAGACAAGCAGCTCTTAAGCAACCTTAAGTTAGGTTTTGAATCTAGGTCTGATCTGAATGAGGTTCTATAGCCAAATCTCTAAATCATAAGTCAGTATTCTCTTAAGGGAGCATGAGGGAGAGAGACAAGTTGATAAGGATGAGATAAAGAAATCAAGTCCTACTTCAAGTCTTGAAAGCAGAAAAGTTTCAGGTAGGTGCATTGTTTTTAAACATGAGTAGGCAGTTGATAGCTAAGAGCAACTAATAACCATGGCATGATGCAGACTTCAGAACAGGGATGAGGAGTAGATGGTAGATAGAGGTACAGAAGAGGTCCTGTGTCATCTTTAGCCATCCCAAGGACACTGTTTACAGTCTGCAGGCTGGTGCCATGGGGATGAGAAGAGGAGAATGGAGCTCACTAGCCACTGAGTTCATGTTCAAGTTCATATTTTGATTACTTAAACTTCTTCATAAATGTTGTATTACTGGTGCATGTGAGCCATGTGTTGAGCTCAACACACACACACACACACACACACACACACGTTTAGTATATTCCAAGGTACCAAAGATATTACCACATATACAAAAACTGGGAGAGTCATGTAAGTTTTAGTCTAAACCTTTGGAAATAGCAACAGGAAACCGAGTTTTTTGGGCAAATCCAGTATCAGCCTACTCCCTCCCTTGTCAAATTTAAGATGGGTCAGGTACTGTGCTAAATGACTTAAATATTTCATCTCATTTACACAACACAGCTACCTCAGGAGGTCGGCACCATTGCTAACTTTGATTTACTGATGAAATCAAAACTTGAGATTTAAAACAGCTCATTCTAGGTCACACTGCTTGTAAGTGGTTAAATGGGAATTAGGACCCAGTTGTGCCTGAGTCCAGGGCCCCTGAGTCTTTAGCTACTATGCTGGAGATGGAAATATGATGAGTGTAAATATACATTTACAGTTACACAGGCTCTACTTTTCCTGCAAATTTAATGTAAGAAATGACATTAGCTGGACACCACAAAAACAACTGTTGGCTATACAATTAGGTTAAGGTCTAGGATAGGAAAGAGAATTCTAGGGTGCTCAACAATGGCTACTTTCCAGCTAGGGTACTGTGCTTTAGCTTCAAGCCAGCAATTTTAGAAGGATAAATATATTAGCTTCCCATAGCTGCTATTACAAATTTTCATCAATTTATTGACTTATAACAATATCAAATTATGATCTTACAGTTATGTAAGTCTTATTAAACTAGGATAAAATCAAGGTATCCAGGGTATAGCATTTCTTTCTAGGGCCCCAGAGAGAATCAGTTTCCTTGAATTTTCTAGTGTCTTCAGGCTATCGACTTTTCTTGGCTTTGTGTCCTCTTTCCAGAGGTAGCTAGTTTTAAACTCTGTTGTTGCTGTTATTTTCATTGCAAAAAGGGTTATTTCAGCAGGTTACCTGAATATCTCTAACTTGGAAGTTTATCATGTTCTTAGTTGTTGTCTCCCTATATGTACATTAGTTTTGCTAGGGCTCCCACACAAAGTACCACAGACCAGATGAATTAAAACAATAAACATGTACTGTATAATATTCTGGTGATTGGAAGTCTGAAATTAAGATGTCAGCAGGACCACACTCCCTCAGAAACTTGCAGAAGGGACTCCTTCCTTACATTTCTCTAGCTTCTGGTGAGTTTCAGGCAATTTTGGCAATCCCTGGCTTGCAGCTATATAACTCCAATCTCTGCCTTTATTATCATTGTAGCATTCTCCCTCTGTATCTGTGTCTTCAGATGGATTTTTTATTAGAAGTCATATTGGTCAGGAACTGCCTTATTCCAAAGGGACCTAATCCCAATTAATTACATCTGCAACGAACTTACCTTCAAATAAGGTCAGAGTTTAAGTTATTGGGGGGCACATTTCAACCCAGATCTGTGGATTTCAGCAATGTACAATATTAGATATTAGAAAAAGGGGATGGAGAAATGAGTGTTTTTTTAAAACAAATGAACAACCAAGCAAGCCAATAAATTACCAATAAATAAATGAGAGTCATCTGGTTCAAGATGGAAAGACTGAAATATGCTTTGAACTCTTCTCCCATTTAGAACTTAACTGAAACCATGGTAAAGAAATGAAAAGGCTATAAACCCAGAACCATGCCAAACATGAAACAGGAATCATCAGGAGATGGGAGATTTCAAAAGGTTTCAGAAAAACAGAGGACAGAAGACTGCAGGTGAAAGAAGAGAGTCTCTCTGCACTGCTGAGTTTCTGAGAGTTTCATACTTGGAAAAGTAAGCATGATGGATGACATGGAGTTATGAGGATGCAAATGGGAGATTAATTGAAGCTGACAGAAGAGTCAGTTGTGCACCCCAAGTGCTAAATAGTCAGCAGTCAGCGACTATCTACCTGCATCAGCCTCCTGTGTGGTTGTCTCAGCAAGACCCAAGAGCCCCACCTTCCTCAGAGCCAGGCTCCCTAATAGCTCATTCTGAAAAAGGAGTAGACAACCAAGTGTGATTAAATTCAGGAGGAAGACTGGCAACAATAAAGCTAAAGATCGCAATTCACAGGTATAAATGTATAAACAGAGATATTTGGAAACTAAGAGAAATTTTTAAAAATCTAATTGGTTTCCTTTAAAAGAATAGAGAAGATATTGCAGCCATAAAGCAAAAGATGCATTTAAATGAAAGGATAAAAATAAGAACAAACTTTTGGAAATTAAAAATGTGATTGGCAATAAAAGCAAAAAAAAAAAAAAAGAAAGAAAGAAAATATATAGTAGAATAAGAAAAGGAGGTTAAAAACAAAACAAAACATTCTAAGGGGAAATGGGTTCCAACTTAAAAATCTTTCCATGCTAATTAAAACTGAGGGAAAGTTTCCAGCACTTTCTTAGGAGGCTCCTTACAAAATGAGGTGGTAGACCAAGAAGGAAAATGACATGTGAAAAATGCAGTAGAAAAATCTATTGAGAAAGTTCTAGAATCACAGCTGGCAGACTTGAAGTCCAGTTGTCTCAGGAGCCCAGGCCCAAGAAAGAAGTTACTGACTAAACACAGGTGGAGGCAGAAGTGGGCTTGAAAGAGTCAATAGGATCTTTTAGAACTTGGGAAAGGCTGGTGCTGTCAGGAAGGGGGTTGGCTGAGTGTGAAAAGGAGATGCCATTTAAAGGATGCTCAACTCTTTCCTGTCTGAGTGAGGCAAGGATTACTCCACAGGGGCTGAAGAGTTGGAGGTCTAATCTGGGTATAGCACTTGGCTCTGCTGTGAACACTGTCCCATAGGGAGAGCAATCCAAAGCTGTGATTAGTTCTTAAGGTTTAGGATAAAAATGCCAATGATTCACTGAAGACTTTGTGGTTTCAGAACAGAAAACAAATGTGATCAATGTTGGCTGTAGGGGAGAAAAGTGGGTTGAAGGTGAGCTCAGCAATGGCACTGTCATTCAAGACTGTGAGTCAAAACTGGCTATGGTGATGGGACAGGAAATGGATGAGAATATGCTCTGAGAAGCTAAGGTGACTCAAGGGGGAACCACGAGTATACATTGGGAAGAGTGGGTTGTGAACTGGGAAAAAATCCTCTCTGGTCACTACAGAGATCCACAGATAACATATAGACAACAGTTAACAATTTGCTAGCCAATAATTTAGAGATAAGAGGTAACTTGCAGAAAGATAGCAAGCACCCTTCCAAATTATTTAAAACTAGTAACCTCTAAGAGTGGGATGAGGGAGGGAAATGGGCTGGGGAACCATAACTTTCCATTATAAGATCCTCTGTATCATTGTATTAAGATAAGACTACATTAAATAGAAGGTTTTTGTTTTGGAAAATTTTAAGGATTTGTTTAAGCATCAGGTAAGCATAATGGTCCTCCCTTATCCGGCTTCAACAACAGACAGCTCATGACCAACCTCATTTCCTCTATGTCCCCCATCCCTGCTGCCTACTCCATAGAATTTCAAAGAAAATCCAACATATTGCTTTATCCTTAAATATTCAATTTGTGTGTTTAAAATACAGAGATTCTTTTTAAGCTTTGCATAAAATATTATCATGCCTTTAAGAATTCCTCAATATCAAAAACTATTCTGTTAATGCTCAAATTTCCATTATCAAATTTTTAAAAAGTAATTTGAAAGATGTTAATTTGTTTTAAAAATTTCAAATTAAAGGAAAGATTCTAGTGCTGAAAAAACAAACAAACAGGAGACCGGTCTCTATGACTACAGAGTACAGAACTAGAAAGAATATTTCATTAAATGTTAAGAAGGACTTTGAATCAGAAACTCCATCTTTGGAATGTGATGCTGTGGATGGTGGTGAATCCCTGTCTATCTAAATAGGCAAATGGAACCTGGATGCCCAACTGTCAGGGAAGATTTTTCTGTAGTCTCTAATAGCCTCTCACCCTTGATCTGTAAAAACATGATAAATTCATAGAGAGTCCTAGTCCCTAGGAACTATTTATGTGATGAGCACAATTTTAGACCATGTACTCATAAACCTTTTTGTATTTATTTTTTTTCCTCCTTCTTCTGTTCTTGTATTTCATGGGCTTAATAGCTTCCCAAAGCTTTGCATTGTGTTAAGAAACCCTATCTTCCCATGAAACTGTAAATTCCATGAGATCAGAGATCTTATCTGTTACATTGTTGTATCTCCAAAATCTGGCATATAGTAAATACTTGTTTTAGACCCAGTGTCCTGGGAAACCATTCTGACATTGAAACCTGAGGGCAGTGTGTTTGCTGGACTACTTTGTGACATAATAACTGGGAAAGAAGTGGGAAGCGGGGCTGAGTGGAGGGAGAAGCTGAACTGTGATGCAGTGGAAAGAGAAGCCTCAGTGGATCCCATGGGAGACATGAGCTGGGGTGACCACAACTGCTTCACATCTAGGCAAGGGTTGGGACCTGTCATAGAATATAGGCTGCCTCTTCAGGCAGATGCTTACTAGTGGGCAACACAAACCCCTAGTGACAATGACAGTGCCTGGAGAGGGACTCAGACATGAGCTGTTAGCTGACCAACACTCCCAGTGCCTGGAGGAATGAAAGTACCTCAGCCCTGAAGGGAGGCTCTGAACAGAGGACCCCAACAATGCTCATCCAGAGCCATTGCTTACCACTGTTCCTGAGGCACCCATGCTTGCACATGATTTCCTGCTTCCTAGAACATGTGATCTGTTCCTTTCAGCCTCTAGCTGTTCACAGACTGCATACCACCTGCCCAGCATGCCCTGCCTTTCATTTCAGTCTAGAATTTTCAGAGCACAACTCCTGGTCTCGATTCTCTACTTCTCTGGTTATTTTATCATTATAAGACACGCACTGTTCTTCTGAGTCACTTTTTAAAAGTTGCCTTCTTCATGACATCTCACTTCTCTCCTAGGCAGAGTTGAGATTCTGCCCACCGGAGCATCTACATACCACATGCACTTACTTTGTAATAAGTCTGTCTTTCTCACTAGACTATGAATTCCTCAAGTTGTAGCTTGTTCATTTGCTTTCCCTGTGCCTACCGTAGCTCCTAACATTTAATAAATGTCTAATAAAGGTCTGTCAGATGAATGAATGAATGAATGAATCAATCAATCAAAATGTGAAATATTTTGTATGCCACCAAGTCAGGTATTCTGACTGTTTTCCTGACTCCCCATAATTGTTGCTAATGTGGTTCACAAGCAGAACTGGGAAATCAACGCCGGGATAATACGCCTGCCTTGTGTAGTTCACCAAATCAGCACAATAAGCTCATGTTTTAAACAAAAAAAGAAGGGGGGGCACAATTGCTGCTAAAGCTTTAGCACAATCAATTTTAATTAGCATTGCTCATTGTAAGAAATGATAAGGTATCAGTCATTGTAATTGCCAGTGTTGACAATTAGTCAAAGTCATTAACATCTCAAGACCTAAGATAATGCAGACTAACTGAATTTAAAGATTTGGAAGAAAAGTGGAGAGGGGTTGTTATGAAATGACTTCATTTTTGCATAGGCTCAACAAATAAATATACCCTGTGAAGGATCACTTTGGGTATTTTTTTGAGAGCTGAAATTACCTAGGACCTGTCACTAGCCTATGTCCTTTCTGTTCTCTCTTATCCATAGTATCATCAGAGAAATGCTTTAAAAAAATGTAAAGTTTAGTTTGTCGTACAAATACCTCTGGAGTTCCTTCAGTGCCCACAGGAAAGACCCCAATTTCCTTAGCATTAGATGGAAAGCCTTTGTGTTCCTAACTCTGTCTGTTACAAGCCTCTCCACCTCCTTCTGTGCCTCTCTCAACTAATTCACATACAGGTCATTGCTCAAAGCCACTTTCCTCTTTGGTGTCTTTTGATTGCATAGGCAGGTCCCCTTACATTGAATTACATTATACCATTTTTTTTTCTTTTGCCTGACAAATTTCTCCACTTTTTAAAGACTCAATTCAAATAGTGTCTTCCCCCAATAAAAACAAATGATTCCTTTCTGCTCCCAATGGATTTTTCTTTTTTCTCTTTTTGGATGGCTACTCCATGTGTCACTCACAACACCACACTATAATTGCTTATTTTACTCATATTTGTTTCCAACAAGACCATGTCTCCTGGGGTTTTTAAATATCTAACCCTGTGCCTGGCAAATTGATGATCTATAATAATTGTCTGTTGAATGGGTAAATCAGGGGGTGGAAGGAGAAAGAAGTGATTCAATCAAGTGATTGAAGAAGCAGTAGTGAATACATGTGTTCATCAGCACATGGTTCCCTCAGCAGTAGGTACCTGGGTGGCCTGATAATGAGCCAATTCCTTGCACAGGAGCTTCTCCTTCTCCTTCTTGAAATCAGAAAGGAGTGAATGGCATGGGGTATCTTCAAACTTCTAACTTGGCCTTTACATTAAATATAATCTACATTAGATTCACTAAATGTAACAGAATCAACACAAATGGATGGTCATTGAGTGCTTTCGATATTCTTGCCAGAAAGTTCTTTACATGGAACTCATTAACATTCCACAATATTTTATGGAAATATGGGCTATGACACTTTCCCTACTTTAAAATTAAGCAATTGAGAAGTTTAGAAACATATTCTAACTCACCTAACCAGAGTGGCTCCACCTCTAGACTAACTTTTACAGGGCTTAATAAAAAGAAGGCACACCACCATGAGCTGGTCAATACCCATTTTGCATATAACCTCCATGCCCCCAACTCAGGTGCTGGCACATACTCAAGAGTCTCAGGGTGGAGTCTTGGGATAATACAGAGGCAAAATAAAATGGAGGGATGCCATTTCATAGATGCAGTGATCTCAATTTAAAAAAAAAATCAAAGAGACAGAATCATGAATGGGAGTTTTAAGTCACTATTTTAATGTAAAATGTAAAGATGGCATTTGAATTACATTACTGTTCTTGCTCCACCATTTACCTATGATCCTCCCTCTTTTATAACTTGTTGGCTGCATCAAAAGCCACTCAATATCCCATTTATTTTGACTTTCCCTCTCTGTTACTCCTTGGGTGCAACTGATCATTTGAATCTGCCTCCTTCCCTTTCCTACAACCATTATGAGTTCAGATCTTCCTCATTTCTCAATTGCTTTCCCAGCTCCAGTTTAATCTCTCCAATCTGTGTTCAGAGCTACCATTATCATACTTAAATACTTTTTACTAAGGTTAATTTTAATATAAAAATTAAAACCTTTCTACAATCATTATATATGTCTCATCCTTCCATAACAGAGAGCAAACCCTTTACTTGGAGTAAATATCCATCTCCAGCCTGGCTACTGCCAACTTCATCTTTTTCTTATTTCCAGTCACTCCATCCTGCTTATCTTTGCTGTGTGTGCTACGGATTTATGTAACTCAATTCCTTCCCTCATATAAAGGTATGCATATTAGTCAGCTTTTCATGACTGTGACAAAATACCTGAGAAAATGACTTAAAACAACTTAAAGGAAGAAAGATATACTTGGTTCACAATTTCAGGGGTTTCAGTCCATGTTCCATTGGCTCTATTGCTTTGAGACCTGCAGCATGGCAAAAACATCATGGCAGAGGACAGCTGCTCTCCTCTGGCAGTCAGGAAGCAGAGAAAGAGAGTGAAAGAAGGAGCTAGGAATAAGATATATCCTTCCAGGGCACACCCCTAGTGACCTAATTCCTCCAATTAGACCCTCCCTCTTACAGGTTCTGCTACCTCCCAGTAGTCCATGTAAGTATGAATCCATCCATGGGTAAATCTACTGATGAGAGCAGAGCCTCACTATCCAATCACTTCCCCAAAGCCCACCTCTGGACACTGATGCACAGGACATTGCTGCCTTCAACCACGAGTCTTGGGGGGAATTTTTTATCTAAACCATAGCACTATGTCTCCTTTGAAGGCTTAATGCCAAGGGTTTGGCTCTTCCTGGAAGCCATTTCTGTCCTTTCCTCAACTAGGAAAAATTGAATTCTCATTTTCCTCTATTATGTCCACCTCTATAGCAGCACTTAGAAACTGGCTCTACTTTCTTCATTCGTTGGTTTTTTTTTTTTTTTTTTTTTTTCCCACAAGTGAATTCTAACAATCATTTAAAGAAGTTTATTGCTGGGCAAGTTGGCAAATGCCTGTAATTCCAGCAGCTTGGGAGGGTGAGACAGGAGGATCACAAGTTCAGAGCCAGCCTCAGCAACAGTGAGGCACTAAGCAACTCAGTGAGACCCTGTCTCTAAAAATAGTACAAAATAGGGCTGAGGATATGGCTCAGTGGTTGAGTGACCCTGAGTTCAATCCCTGGTACCCACCCCCCCACCACTACCAAAAAAAGAAGTTTATGACAATCCTGAAACTTCCAACAAATTCAAGAGGAGGGAATGCCTCTTAGTCCATTTGTGCTGTTTTGTAATAGTATGAGCTCCCCAAGGACATGGGCCATGTTTTAGTTAGACCTATGCCATTAGAATCTAGACTAGTGCCTGGCATATAGGACACAATTAATGAAATTTTTAAATTGGTCTTGACAAGTCTAACAAATTCTCATGAAATGAAGATTTCTGGATTTTCCTAAGAATTTGGATTTTTTCAAGACCAAACCTGAAGTCCTATGTTCTAGCAACAAACAGAAGTTATTACCTAGGGATAAGCCCTCTCCAGGTTGCTCCCTACCCCAACAGCCCCTCTTGTATTGCTCTACCAGCTCCACTCACTGAAGAAGCCTGCCTAGCCTACAAGGGCCTTTCATTTGTGGGACAAATTCCAGCATCAGCTAATGGGAGCTGAATTCGGTTCTGTTAATGACTTCTAACCTTGAGATGTATAATTCTCAATACCATTCACAAACAAAAGGAAATCCTGTCTAGTTATGCAACTCCAGTTGTGAGTTCCTTTCTAAATCACCAGAATTCAACACATTATTACCTATTTGGCCATATGGGAAATTCAGGTAAACTTAAAGTATCTGAGGACTTATTTTGGTGAAAGAACCACTTTAAGAATGTAATGCACTGGAAAGCAGTATGGAGATTCCTCAAAAAACTTGGAATGGAATCACCATTTGACTGTTATCCCACTCCTCAGTTTATACCCAAACAACATAAAATCAGTATACTAGAGTGACATAGTCACATCAATGTTTATAGCAGTTCAATTCATATTAGCTAGATTGTGGAACCAACCCAGATGCCCTTCAATAGATGAATGGATAAAGAAACAATAGAATATTATTCAGCCAAAAAGAAGAATAAAATTATGGCATTTGCAGGTAAATGGATGGAGCTGGAGAATATCATGCTAAGTGAAATAAGCAACTCCCCAAAATCAAAGGTTGAATATTTTCTCTGATAAGTGGATGATAATACATAATGGGGGTGGCAATGGGGTAAGAGAAGAATGGAGGAACTTTGGATTGTGTAGAGGGAAATGAGGGGGATGGGGAAGAAGGAAAAATAGTGGAATGAGACAGACATCATTACCCTATATATATGTATGATTACACAAATGGTATGAATCTACATTGTGTATAACATAGACACGAAAAGTTGTACCCCACTTATGGACAATGAATCAAAATGCAGTCTGTAAAAATAAAAATAAATAAAATTAAAAAAGAATGTAATGCAAATTCTATTCCCCCATTGATCAATTTTATATGTATCTGACAAAGGAAGCTGAATTTGAAAAATAGGACAATTGCAATAGTCTGATTGCATTATGCAAATATTTCCAATAGATCTATTAGTCTATTGAACTCAGAATTTTACCAGTTGGTGTAACTGTGAAAATCCCTGACCCTTTAGGACATTTCAATTTCTTTTCTTTTCCTCCCTCTTCTCTTTCCTTTGCTTTCCTCCCCCCACATCACATCTCTTCCCTCCCCTCCCCTCCCCTCCCCTCCCCTCCTCTTCTCTCCTCTCCTCTCCTCTCCTCTCCTCTCCTCTCCTCTTCTCTTCTCTTCTCTTCTCTTCTCTTCTCTTCTCTTCTCTTCTCTCTCTCTCTCTCTCTCTCTCTCTCCCCTCCACCCCTTCCCTCACCCCTTTCTTTGGAGACCAGATTAGGAGCCTGAGAACTAACCCTGGATTGAACAATGAAGCCAAAACTTGGTGATGAAGCTCATCTGGCTGTAACATTCTCTTCCCACTGAGTTCCAGAACAGAATTGACTGATCTGATTATTGCTGAATCAAGTTGCCCCTTCTGCTCCACTCCATACATACACCTTCTGAGGAGTAAGATATGCTTAGGACAATAGCTTGACATTTCCCTTTATAACTAAACATGTAGGTGATTTGGGAGAAGAAGACGGTCTGAGCTTTTAATGTGGTATTATTGAAGCAGTACTAAATTGTAAGAGTCTTGTGGTTACAAACAGTGGCCTATCATCTTTATGTCACCCACTGTCTTTTATAATATTCTGATTATAGCAGAGATCACTGAATATACTGAGTAAATACATGCTCTAAGAATCAAACTAATTTTCCATAGTGAAGTTTTCCCCAATGACTTGTTTCCATAGTTTTCCCCAATGACTTGTTTCCTGGTCATGTCTCATATTTGTGTAGGTATTAAAGTTTGTTTTAGGGAGTACTTAGATGGCATATATATACATAGTCATATATGTGTATGTATATACATATATACAAACATATGTATACATATATATGTCTGTGTCAATATATATATGTATATACATATATGTGTGTGTGTGTGTGTGTGTGTGTGTGTAATACTGTCAATCTTTCAATGTCCTCATGGTTCAGATAAATTTCTTCTGTTTCTTTTTCTTGTTTGTGTGTGTTGGGGGGATGTGGTGCTGGGGATTGAAACTAAGAACTTGAGAGCAACAGGCAAGTGCTCTACCACTGAGCTCCAGTGCTAGCCCTAGATGCCTTTCATTAAGTAGCACATATTTAGATTTTTTTCATCTAATGTGATCTTTACATTGTGGCTACTAATAAATAGGGATTTAACAGTTTGTGCTATTTACTCTGTTTTAGGCAGTGCTCTACCATGACTTGTATTCCCAGTCCTTTTACTCGCCTTTAAAAAGATACCTCTCCTTCATTTCTATTTGATTGGATTAAATTTTCTTTATTCCTTTTTTCTTTGTACCATTTCTATTTTTAATAAGAATATTTGACTTTAAATAGTAAGCTAATGATACTTGTTGGTTTTTTATTCATCTGTTTATCAGTATCTTTTCCTTTTCTCTTGTATATTATTTCATGGTTTAAACTATTTTCAAAAATTTATCTTAACGTATACAGTTTAAATCTTTTAGTAAACTTTCTTAGTTTTTTTTTTTCTTTTTTTTTTTTTTTTTTTGGTACTGGGGATTGAACCCAGGGGCACTTGACCACTGAGCCACATCCCCAGCCCTATTCTGTTTTTTATTTAGAGACAGAGTCTCACTGAGTTGCTTAGGGCCTTGTCGTTGCTGAGGCTGGCTTTGAACTCATAATCCTCCAGACTCAGCCTCCCAAGTGCTGGGATTACAGGCATGCGCGACCATGCCCGGCACTTTCTTAGGTTTTTGTCTGTAAATGTCTTTGTCTTAGTTATACATTAAATGATAGTTTAGCTGGGTACAAAATTCTAAATTAATAAAGATTTCTTTTCAGACCTCTGAAGATATAATATTACTATTTTCTTGTTTCCTTCATTACTTTTGATAAATTTGTTGTTAATTTTTCAATTCTTCATAGATAATTTGACATTTCTCTCTGGTCACTTTTTAGATCTTTTTAAGACTATAGTTTTTATTGTTGTTGTTTTCTATCTTTTAAACTTTCTATTTTGGACTAATTATAGAGTACAAAAAGTTACAAAAGTGATACAGGGGTACCATGTAACTCTTCACCTAGTTTCCCCCAATAGCTGCATCTCACATAATTATAATAACAAAACCAGGAAATTTACATTGATCCTGTGTGTGTATAGTTTTATGTTATTTTATTATATGTGTGGAATCATGTAGTCATCACCTCAATCAAGAAATAGAACTAGTCTATACTGTAAAGATCTTCTTTATCTCCTCCAATCCCAATTTAATCTGCCTTCCCCAATCCCTGGTAAACACTAATCTGTTCTCATGACTATGATATTTTTAAAATTTTGAGAACATCATATAAAATAAAATTGCATAGTATGTGACCTTTTGGGAATGGGTGGGTACCAGAGATTGAACTCAGGGACACTTGTACACTGAGCTACATCCCCAGTCCTATTTTGTACTTCATTTAGAGACAGGGTCTCACTGAGTTGCTTAGCACGTTGCCCTTGCCAGGCTGGCTTTGAACTTGTGATCCTCCTATCTGAGGCTCCTAAGCTGCTGGGATTACAGGCATGTGCCACTGCACCTAGCCATATGTGACATTTTAATACTGGGTTATTTTTATCATGGGTCCTAATGTTCTTTTTGTATCAATTGTTCAAACCATTTTATTGCAGTAAATTATTCCATGGTATGTATGTAGCATAATTTATTCAACTATCAAAGGACATTTTGGTTACTTACAGTTTGGAGTTATTAAAATAAGGTTGATATGAATCTGTTTGGGAGGTTTTTTGATCAACATTTTCTTTTCTTTGGGGATAGGTCCAGGAATGTGATTGCTGGGTTGTATGGTAAGTATGTTTTTAGTCCTAAAAGAAATTGCCTAGCTGGGTTCAGTGGCCCATGCCTGTAATACCAGTAGCTCAGGAGGCTGAGGCAGGAAGATCTCGAATTCAAAGTCACCCTCATCAATGGTGATGTACTAAGCAACTCAGTGAGACCAGAGTTCAATTCCCAGTACCAAGAAATTGCCAAACTATTTTCCAATGACTATATCACTTTAAAGCCTAGTGACCATATATCTATTTGTATGTATTATACATTGTATGTTTTATTTATATATGTTTTATAAGCATAGTATATATTTATATGATTTTTATTTCTAAGGATTCATAGAATTTCATCAATTCTGGAAAATTTACAGTTCTTAATTCTTAGAACACTTTTTGTTCCTCACTTTTCTATTTTCTTTTCCTGGAAACAATATTAAATGCAAGTTAGAATTTTTATTCTACTCTCCATATATAGTTTTGCCTCTTTTTTTAAAAAAATACTCTTCACTTCTCTATCTTTGTACACTCCAGGTATTTCGGTATTTCCAGTTCTCTAGTTACATTTTTAACTACACCTAAACTGCTGTTTAACCCATTTACTGAGTTTGTTTATTTTAATAATCATATTTTTAGTTTTTAGAAATTCTACTTGGAAATTTTAAAAATATTCCTTTGTTTTGTCATGCTTGTTCATTCATTTAATTTTTTTTCAATTCTCTTTTATGATTTTAGTAGTTTTAAAGTGCTTGGGTGTTTAATCTTGTTTTGTGCCTGCTGACACTCACTCATGTTAATTTGTTTCCTCCTATGTTTTTACAATCATAGATTTTGATTTTTTTTTGCATCATATTTCTCTATGAGAATCCAGTGAAGTAGATGGTGAAAGTGGATACCTCCAGATTTTTCTGTTAACTCCTGCCAGGTATCACAGGGTCAACTTTGGTTTTGATATAGAGTTTCATACCATGGGATAGTAAAGGGATTAAGATAAAAGCTGCAGAGGACCACTGAGGTTTACTGGGAGACTTAAATATAAAAGGAACCTGTACAATTTTTCATTTCCAAGATAGGGTGGTCTAGATAATCTGAAGAACTTTCCAGTGTCAAATACCTGTAAAAAGTCAACCTTGAAAATGCAAGGCTGAGTTCAGACAAGAAATAAAGAAGACAATGCAGGAGTCCTGAAATAAAGAAGGGGCCTCCAACAAAACCCAGCAAGAGAGAAAGCCACGGGGTAGAGAAAGGGATGGGGAAAAAGGAATGGTGGAATGAAATTGACCAAATTATGCTATGTACATATATGAATATGCCACAGTGAATTTCACCATTATGTATATCTATAAAGCACTAATTTTTAAAAATCCATAAATGAATAGAAGGAAGACCGGTAGAGCAGAGGAAGAGGAACAGGGAGAGGCAGTAGGGAAGGGAAAAGGGAATGCTGGGAACTGAATGGGAGCAAATTATATTCCAATATGTGATTATGTCAAGATAAACTCCATTATGATGTATAACTATAATGCACAAATAAAAACACAAAAAAAGTATACTGAGAATTTAAAAGTCACTATACTATAAACATTTATTTTTTTTTTTTTTTGCAGGTAAAAAATTCACAATAAAGCATATCAACATGTGACTCACTCCTGTTTTTAGTTAGTCATGTACTATGTATATGCAGTGTTTTAAAATATAGTCCCTTTTACTTTTGAGTGATGATGTTCTTCCTTCATTTCAGGAGCACAGTTCTGCTTAGCATACCAGCATAAGAATCAGGAGTGAGGCCATAAGTGACTTTCCTAGGGGACATGGGAATACCCACAGTGACATCTGTCTACAGACATGTATTCCATGCTATTTTACTCCAAATAGGCAAAGACCAGACTTTCCTGGCATCTTGATTTACTCACAGTTATAGAGTGACAGCCTCAGAAGGAACTGTGAAAGTCATCTAGAATATTTCACTTGAATTTTGTGGCATGCCTTTTGAAAATTGCAAGAAAAAAATCTTTAAAATTACTCAATATGTACCCCAAATCGCAAATTATTTGCCTTTCAATTTTTTTTTTTTACATAAATTAGAATAGCATTGAAGGCTATCTTGAAATGTCAGTCTCACTCATGTGCTTTCTGATATGGTTATTTGAGCAGAAGGAAAGGGAAGGAGCCATGGCTAGGTTGTGGGTAATTCTGCACAACCCTGGGGCTGCTCATGGGAGTGTAAGAATATCACTTTCATTTGTATTGTGAAGGAAAAAAAAAAAAACCCTACTGAAAACCATTAGTCTAACCCAGCACATTCATTTTATAGATGCAGAAAGTAAGGTCCTGTGAGATTTCACAACACAATGACTAAGATGAGATTTGAACTCAGGTCCTTTAAGTTATAGTCCAGTATATCTGTTGTTATACCAGAGCGATAAGTAAGAATTTTAATAACATCTCAAAGGAAGTAAGAGCCCCATTTAGTTCTATCAGGCGTTCACATTTTTGGTGCTGCGTGGAAGCATGCTTTCTTTCGATCAGATTAAAGCTGACAGAGATGAAACGGTTTTGGGCAGATTTCCTTGGGTTGGCTCCAGGGCTTCTAATCTGCATTTCATCATGATACAAGCACATGTTTCCATCATTGGTACACCCGTCTGCATCAGCCGGGATGTTAATCACATGCTAACCCAATTTCCTCTATGAATTTATTACTTACTCTTCATTTAAGTTCATGAAACCTAACATGAGTCCCAAATAAGCAGAACAAGCTGAACAAAAAGATTTTGGCTCAAGGACCATGCCCACTGGGCAGCATAACCCAAAGATGAAGGCTTCAGAACAGTGCAGGGAAAATCAGGCTTGGAACAAAACCTTGGGGACTCTCTGCAAAAGAAGATTATAATGACAAATTGTGTTACATGGTACCAGTTTAAATATAAACAAGTCATGATTTGGCAATAAAATATAGTCCCTGTTCTAGCTCCACACAGCTCAGTTGTACCAAATCGATCCACGATTTCCAAAATTAGAGGGATGGCCTTCAGAAAGGACTGAAAGATGATGGAGTGCACGGAAGGCAAATGGAAGCTATAATGGGAAGGCATTTTGGAAGCAGAGTCCAAATGCAAATTGGTTGTTAGAGAAACTATTCAGATCCATCTGGTGGCTGCATATGATGAATACTAGAAATCCGATCAATGGATATTCATTTTGGCAATGGCTAAGGAAAGTAAAATAGAACAAGTCAGGCCACCAGAGTGTGGATGTTGGACTCAAACCCTTTTGTAAATGTGCAGCAAACACTCATCCCATGTTTTAGCTAGTAATCATGGAAGGAAAGTAGGTTTTTAGTTTTTAAAAAAAAAAGGTAAGAAGATGTGTCAGAAAAATGATAACTGCATTACATAACTGAAGGGGGAAACGTGTCTTTGCACACTGAGCTTCCAGACTGTCTGTCTACAGTGATTTATTCATTCATTCCACCTTCATCTGTTCTTCAGCACCTGTTATATGCCAGGCACAGTACCAGGCACTGAGGATAAAAGATGATAAAACTACATACATTCCAGACCTCAGTGGATTCACAGTCTTATGGGGGAAGTAGACCCTAAATAAATAAAAAAAAATTAGACTTATAAAAACTAAGAGATATCAATCATCTGCTGTGTGTTTACTACTTGTCAGAGTTTTAATTTACATATATTGTCTCATTTAATTCCCATAAATATTCTATATAACAAGTATGATTATTTCTCCCATTACACCATGGGAAATTCAACTCACAGAAAGGTGAAGTAACTTACCCAATGTCACGCAACTAATAAGTGGCAGTGCTTAGATGTGATTTCAGGAAATCTAGCTCTGGAACACAAACTCTTAACTATTTGATATCTTTCCTGTTAAACTAAAAGATAATGTGACATTTCAGAGGGGAAAGACACTATCTACCATATGGGTGAAAGAATGTCATGATGATAATTGTGCTAGTGATAAAACAGAGAAGCCTTGCTGGGGAGAAGCCCCCTGAGCTAGATCTGGAGAAGTATAGCATGGGGCAACAGGGCCAGGAAGACAATGTGAGTGAAGCCACTGGAGCTTGAAATGGAATCACAAGTTTGTTTGGGGAGCCTTGGGAAGTCCCAGATGGTTGCAGATTTGAAGAGATAAGTAACAGGGGAAAATGACATTGGAGAAGGAGTTGGCGCCAAGGGAACCAGATCATACCGGACACTGTATGCACTTCTCAAGAATTCCCAGTTTGTCTGCAGTTCGAGGAAGAGCTGCTATAGGAAACCAAGCAAGACAGGGACCACATTAAATGTGACTTTACTTAGAAGTACTCAATTCCAGAGTGGAACTGTGATTGGGAAAGAGGGAGACAAGCAAACACAGCAGAAAATGAAACAGCCAGAGGACCTTTAGAAGCAGTCTGGAAGGTGGGGAAGGTTTGGGGGAGGGAGTAGATGAAGACAAATCATGTAATGCTAATCAGGAAGCGATACCAGAGCAAGAGGATTAAATTTCAGGGTAACTATTAAACTTCCATCCCACTTTGCTTCAAATTCTTACTCTATTGGAATCCAGGAGAATTCTTTCTCTAGACTGGCAGAAAGGAAGTTTTGAAGAAACTGACAAGGTCTCTGGGGCATACTCTCTCTCTCCAAGTCTACTTGAATAGAATGCTGGAATCAATTGCATTTGGCTTGATTACCTTGCACATGAAAGTATGTAATTAATAATTAAAATAAAAAGAATCCAGGTTGAAGATGCGATCAGGTCATTTAAAGTCATGGATATTTCTTAGCAAAAAACGTTCAAAATGTTATCAACATTCCCATAGTTATACAGTCTTGGGTAGGAAATAAATCTCCCAAGTTTTTCGTGATTGAAATATTTGATCAGATAACACCGGGGTGAAAATAATAAAACCTTGAGAGGATGTGTTTCATCAAGTAGAAAATAATTTTAAAGACGTTCTTAAGGATGCAAAAGTGACTGCGAAAAAATACTGCCTTCCTGCCAAAAGGGGAATTATTCCACTCACCAGAAGAAAGAAAAATAAATAAATAAAAGAAGGAGATGAAGACACCTGTTGGCAGCTCAATGCTAGAATGAATTCTGTTTTCAGGCTGAAAATTATGCATCCACAAAAAATATAATTTTTTTTCACAGCTGTGTAAGTGAAAAAACATATGTTGAGAAATTAGAGATAACTATTACCCATTATTCAGAATTTCCATGGCCACTGAGTGGATACGGTGTTGGCATTGGAAATGTACAATGCTTTTTAATTAATTTAATTTACATTGTTGGCTGATGAAATGCCAGAAATAACTACCACATTGAAAACTCTCCCCCATTTTCCATAAAAACTGCTGTGCTGTTCATAGCGCCCAGCAGGGCTGCTGATGCCCTAGATCCCCAGAGAAAAGTACAGAAGGGACTGTGTGATTGGAGAGCAACTGGAAGGCAGGCGGCCTCGCCACCAAGAGGTCTTCCCCCAAGTTCAGCGCTGGCCTCCTGACAAACTCCTCACTGGGCTAATGAATGAGAGGAGGGGTCATTTGGTCTTGTCTGAGTTCAAAGGAGGCTAAGAAAGCAGAATTATTTCCATAAGTCCCTCTGTAGGACTATGTTTATAGGCCCAGATTGTGACAGATCCTGTGACATCAGAGGTGCTCTGTGATCCTTGGGCGAGTTCCTTCTGTCCTTTGAGTTTAGTCATCCTGCCTGTGAAGCATAAGGTGAGGGTCACATGGGTTCTCTGAGGTCCCCTTTGGATCTACATTGTGGATCTAATTCTCCAAATTAGGGTCTCAGTCCTCAAGGAAGGCAACACTGATAAGACCGGCACCCCTTGGCTGATGAACTAAATTAATAATAAAAGTAATCAAACTGAAAGGACCTGAGGAATGGGTGTTCACTGAGTGAACTGAGACTGCACACTCTGCTCTCCGGTATCATCGGGCAGGCCTCAGAGCCATCCTGTTGCACAAGTGACATCCCAGATGAGGGGTCCAGTGCTCACAGAACCTGAGATGGTAAGATGACAGAGCGGGCAAGTAGTCAGGGAGGATCTGAACTTAGGCCCTGCTGACTTTGGTCCTTCAGCTTGTAACCTGCCGCATACTTCTAAAAGCAGTAACAGGGCTGTGCCCGGGAGACTTGTTTCAGTCCAGCATGAATGCAGTGTGGACAAGAGGAAGATCTCAAGGCCTGGAGTCAGAAGGACCAGGAGTTCATCCCAGCACAGCCACATGGTAACGTGTAGCACTGGAATCTCCAGGTCTACTTCCTCATCTGTCAAACAGGGGTATCAATAGCTGCCTGAAGGGGTTTTACTGAGGCATAAATAAGAAAACAGAAAATGCCGGGCACAATGCCTGTCACATGGTACCTAAATAATAGGTATTTTCTTTGCTATCACCTTCTTCCTTCCCTGTAGTCTGATTTTTCAGGCTCTGATTTCTTTTCAGTTCTTTGCCTGTTCTCTTAGTATCTGTGTTTTGTCTCTAGGGACTTATTGAAAGGACCTCATTGGCCACAGTAGGGAAACTCCCTCCCATACTGGAAACAGTCCCGCAGGGCAACACACTGATCCTGGGTTGGGCTGAGAGGGTCCTGATTAGCATATGACATCTCCCTTAGAGGGAGAGGAAGGGAGAGACAGATAGGCATCTGCAAATTGCAGTCCTTCATTAGCCTGTCTGCTAATATTGACATAACAATTTTCTAGTCAACTCTTCACCCACCCGGCCCTCCCTCAGCTCTTTACTCCTGACCTGCTGCCACCCGCTCTTCCATTCAGAGTCCCCAAGAAACTCCGCCTTGTCAAACACAACCAGTTGTGTCCTGTGATGCCATAAGCAAAGGATATTTTTGCTGAAGGCAAGAAAATGGTGGAGTAATTGACCAGAGTCCTGCCATTGAAGAGCTCATCCCACACTGAGGCAGTTGCCTGGAGTTGAAAGAGCAACATCTTTGAACACAGAGAAGCAAACTACAAACAATGCTGATCTGAGAATCAGAAGAAACAGTGGAGCTTACAGGTAAGAATCCACTATGTACCAAACTCTTAATTTTCACAAAAAATCTTAATTGTTAACACTTTGCATGCACCAAGTCATGTTCTTGTGATTAAAGACATTCATTCATTTAATCTTCACAACAGCTCTACAAGATAGATCGGACTGATTTCTTCATCTTACAGATGAGGAAACTGAGCAAGGAGAGATTAAGTAATCTCTTCAAGGCCACACCACTAGTCAGTGGCAGAAGCAGGATCTCAGCCCAGGCAGTCTGATTCTGAATCAGGCTCTTAGCCCTCATACTAAGCTACCTCTCACAAGAGGGGAATAGGAGCCTCCTGGGAAATGTGGTTGGGGCTAGTGGCTGGGCACTTGCAGCAGAAGTGGCAGGTAACTCCAGCGCAGCTCCTGGTCAAAAGTATTCAGCATGCTGTGGCATCCATCGGTGGGATGTATAGAAGGAAAGGAGCATGTCAATCAATCTGGCTAGTTGGTAAGGGCATAGGCTGTGAAGACAAGGTTATGTTATCATCGCTATTGTTGTTGCCATTGCAAAGATGAATTCACCAAGCAAAGAGGATACATACCTTATTGGAGGCAGGATTTTAAGGCAGAGATAGCTGATCCCTTGGACCAAACTTCCCTTAGTGCCCAATGATAGGAAGTCTCCCAAAACTAGCTCAGTCTTTATGTGCAAAACTTCTAGAGCCAACATTGCCTACCTATGAAGCACAGTGTTGTCAATTCTAATTAGCATTGTCTCCAAAGGATACATAAGATAGCACAAAGCAAGGACTGATTCTCCTCTAGGTAGAGGCTGGAGGGATGAGTACACTGTGTATACAGCAGGTGCTAAAAGCACACACGAGTTCTGGTGAGCCAAGTAGGTACTTGAGCTCCAGAATAGAGTCTGCAAAGTTAAGACCCAGGGAATGAAAAAGTAACCCCAAAGAGGCAGGGGCTGCACTGGCTTATTCCAGTGACCCAATAGAGCAAATGTTGGCATATGTGCCTCTACCTTTATTTTGCCCTCGAACGCTTAGGTAACCAACAAAGTGCTGTCCACATGGCTTGAGCTTGGTGTCTCTCAAACTTCTCATTATGGTTTTCTTCCTTAGCATGTACCTGTTGATCACACAGGAACCTGAGCATGGTACCTGAATGACCTAAAGTGCGGTCCCCATGAGTGTTTGCAATCTCATGGCTGACACGGTGCAACGTATCTTCACATAACTTGACCCTCTCATTTCATACCTGCCTTTCCATTCAGGGAACTTGAGAGCACATGCGTAGCTGCTGGACAGAAAAGAGTCCTCTAGGAGGTGACAGGACAGAACACCAGTCCTGCCAGCTGGAACCTCCTGCCAGTCATGGATGCATGAAGCAGAATGATGGGTTTGAGGGTACTTGGGGTAGAAGTAGCCTTTGGCCAGTGGAACTCAGTCACCTACCTTATCCTCCTCAACCTACCTGAAACCTCCCCATCTGAGAGGCTTGGGGAACTTCCCACTCCAAAGCATCAAAGACAACCATGTCAGAGGGATCATTTAAATACACCCATGTAACCAGGTCTTTCCTATCTCCAAAAACCTTTGCTAATTTTCCATGGCTGGTTGGATCAAACCCGAGATCCTTAATCTTAATCATAGATATTACAATCTCTGTCCCATTGTTAAATCCCAGGCTCTTCAATTTTAGCTCAACACACTTAATTTCATTAGCTAAAGTAGATTACTTTCATCTTGCCAAAGAGCTGTGTGACTATGGGCAAGTACCTCAAACATTCTCTTCATTTACTTTGCATGGAATATCTCTTAGCTTTAAGTAAGAACTCAATAAATGTCAGCTGTTACTTTTGTAGTTTTGTGTGTAATAGTATGCATGTTTTTCCTGACATGTCTGTAGTGTATGTATGAATGCATGTCTGTTTCATAGTCTTATGCCATTTATCTGTTGTTGTCTGCCTCTGTCTCTTTCTCTCCCAATTCTCAAACCCTGTCTCCCAGATCTAGAGAGTGATTTTCCCCATTCATGAGGAAGAGCTCTCTCCCAGGTTGGCTTGGTACAAAGCTTTTCTCACACACGGAATTCTCTGCATCTACAGAAGAATGACAGGTATGGAGAGGTTGTTCTCATGAAAGCAGTCCCCCCAAACCCCTGCCCCTGGCTTCTCTTATCTTAACCTTTGTTCGAACATGCAGATATGTGGTGCCCCCAATTAGCTGGCTGTGACTACAGTGTTGAGGGGTGAACCCTCTTGGCCTTGCTGTTCTTCCACACTCAGAGGTCAGTTAGGAGGGAGCTGATTGGCCCTTCCTGATTTACAGCTCCTAAGAGTTTGTTACGATGGCAGGTTAGTGAACCAAACACCATTGTGGGCTTCATTCTATTTTAGCCAGTAGCATTTCATATTCAAGAAAAAAAAAAACTGGAACCATTTTCAATTCCAATTTTGGTTTTGTCTCCCTCTCTGCCTGTTTTTTTCTGTTCCAACCCTGTCAAAATGAAAGCTGAAGATCAGCTAGGACAGGAAGCCCAGGAGAACATTTATAGCTGTATATCAGAGACAAGGCTAAGTGAGCTTCCTGTTGATGGATGGACAAGCTGGGGAGGCTGTTGTCAGTGGCTTATTCTTGGTTTAAAATGTAGGCTCATTCCTGTATCCACCCTGCTTTCACTTTCACTTTTTGAGCCAGAGCTATTGCGCATTAAGATGGTGCAGGAAGAAGCAAGGGAGGGAGGGAGGGAGGAGGGCAGGGGGAGGAGAGAAAAAGGGAGGAAGAGGAAGTCCTGAGTGGGGCCCTTGGTGGATACAGCCCCTGAAGTCAGTTCTGCATGTTGGAAATTGAGAGCAAGGCTGCAGAGATAGCCAGGTGCATATTGAGGAAGGTTCTGTACAAAGGGAGAGGATCCTGGATCGTATTTATTTTAAGGAAAAGAAATCATTGGCAGCTAAAGGCCGCTGAGTGTTTACTACAAGCCAGGTGCTGCTCTCCACATAGTCAATCCTATAAACATGAACTATATTTAATCCTCATAACAACCCCAATTTCTGTCTATCATCATCCTCATTTGACGAGGAAAATTGAACCATAGAGAAGTGACTTTCTCAACATTGCACAGTGTAGAAGTGACAGAACTGGGATTTGGACAGAGGCAGCCCAACTGTTAAGGCCAGTCTCTTAGTCACTATCTGGAACTTCCTCTGATAGGTTCAGAGTTCTATTGGAAAAAGATCACTCTGGCAGCCAAGGGATAAGAAATATCAGGGGCTAAAGCTGGGTGCATAAGGAAAAAAATGGATAGTGGAGCTTATCTACAGGACTGCTTCATGGGTTTTAAAGAATGATATGAGCAACTGAGTGTGAATTTCTAAGACCAGCCAGGCAGCCACAGGTATGATTGATGGTAAGGAGCAATGTGGAGCCAGGGAGACCAAGAAGTTAGAGAGCATGGTGATAGTCCCAACCAGGTGACTGCCTCACAACTGAGCTCTGGAAGCCTGCAGAGGACGTGGCCAGGCTCTCCCAAACCACTCGTGTCCCAGTCCCGTTTTTTTAAAAAAATTATTATTATTATATTTATTTTTACAGACTTCATTTTGATTCATTGCACACATATGGTGTACAAATTTTCATTTCTATGGTTGTGCATGATGTACATTCATATCATTATTGTTAATCATACGTGTACATAGGGTAATGATGTCTGTCTCATTCCACCATTTTCCAGTCCCAGATTAAGCTTTGGGACAGAAAGTTCAAGTCAGCAAGTGAGCCCTACTATTTTCAAGAAACACTGGGTAGGCTTAACTATTCAATCAAGAAGTTTCCAAATGTAATTGATGTCTTGAATCTCAGCAGCTGTTGGCACAACTCTGTGGACACCCACAGGAATAGTGGCCTCTGGAGAGCGCTGCTAAGTGACAGCATGCATTAGGCAAAGACAGTCCCCACATCTCCTTTCCCTTCACATCTTACCACCTGGCTCTTAGATGGAACATCTGTAATCTGCTGCAGTCACAGGTGGGCCAGGTGGGACGGCACTGTGATGGTGACGAATGGGATTCTGTCTGCATCACTGGTAAAGTTCCATAAATGGCTGCTGGATCCTGGGGCCACTTCCATGATGTTTAGAGAGATAAATCTTGTTGGGCATCTCCAGAGACTCTCTCTCCCTCCTCTTCTTCCTCCTTCTTCCTCCCTGACTCTCTGTGTCTTTGTCCCCCTTTCTCCTCTTCTTTCCTCTTCTCCTTTCTCCCTCCCCCTTTTTTCCCTCTCCCTCTTTTTCCTCTTCCTTCCTCTCTTCCTTTTCCTCCTTCTCTTTGCCCTTCTCTTTCTTCCTTTCCCTCTCTTTCCTCTAATAGAGTGTGATTAGAAACGTCCTGCTTAATTCCTGCATTTAACTCTTATGGGCCATCTTTGTACAATTTCTAAGCCCAGCAAAGCCCAGAAATTCAGGTAAATAAGGACCAATCAAGTTTCATTTTTGAGGCCAGGGATGGAGATGGTGGGTGAGGGTAGGAGGCAGATGTATTAGAACGAGTGGTCTTCAAGTACTACAGTGCTCAACATCTACTGCCCAGGCTTTGGCAGAAGGACTCTGAGAAACTTTTCCCAGGTCTTATTTTCTTGTGGAAGAGCTGATGATATTGATAGTCAACTGAAGACACTTTGGAAAACCTTAACTGATAAGATGTGAGGGCTGGGCTTGAACATATACACATATATACACATATAAACATATATGTATATGGGCAGGGCAGGGGTTGGACTGTAACTTGAGCCTTGTGGCTGTTTCTCTCCAGTTCACACAACACCAGACTTGGTTTAGCAAATACACCATTGGACATGGAGTATTTTCAAAGAGACACCTCTGAGATATTGTGTTCAGGAGTTGAAGTGCAAGTACACAGTGGCAGATTTGCTCTTGCTACACAAAATGATGCCCTGGAATCTAAGCTCTTTCCTAATGGAGGAAATTCATTTTTAAGATGAAAAGAGATCAGGTAGTTACGCTTCCTAGCCGAAGGAGAAAACTAGAGTAATTCTTCCCATCTTCATACATCATCTTCCATAACTAAAAATGGGATCAATAGTAGCAGTCCCTTCCTATGGAGGAAGAGTTACATGAGATGACACCTCTAAAACATCACGCCAAATACAGTCAGAGTTCAGCCAATGTTCTTATTAGCCTGTCTTTTATCTCTTGTTGTAACTACTCATATTTGTGTCACCTTTGGGGTGAGTCATATAACATTTCTCATTCTCAAGAATGATTTCTGTTATTTTCAAGAAGAAATAATGAACTACCAAATACCTATCTTCACATTTTGTTAGAGATGGAGGTCTGGGTTGGGAAACCATTGTGTTTCAGTACTTGCAGTGGGCAAAACCAGGTAAACAGGTTGCATTAGAATGTGGTCATAAGGAAGTTTGACTCTGCTGTGGTGTGTGGCAATAGCTGCTGTATGGGACACCATTTGGATATAGAATGGGTATTGCCCAGCTTCTGCATCCAGCAGTGGATGGCTGTCCTCTGCTGACTGTTAGTGGCAGATGTTATTAGGAGGTAGCCAGTCTCCCACATCCCTGAGTTGGCAGGGTCTTGCACGTGGGCCCTGCTACAGGTGATGCATCTCAAGCAATCTGTTCTTGTTTCTTTATCCTTCCTCTTTGCACTGAGAGGAAGGACAGCCAGGACTTTGGCCATAGCTGCCCAGGCAAGGGTGGGGAGTCAGGGATATATATGAGGGACAGATGGGGTCCAGCTGGAGGAGAACTCTGGGAAGCTACATGAGTGACAGAGAAAAGCAGGTAGAAACCTTGTCTGCCCTTGACCTCACAGAAATGTCTGTTCTCAAAGAATTCCTATTTATTTGGGCTTCAGGAAGATAGAGAATGGCAGATTGGCAGGCAAAGGACAGGTAGCTGATTGACTCACTATCTCTATTTTTCTGCCATCTACAAAATTACAATGAGGGCAACAGTGACAGGTGCCCCATACCCCAATGACACAGTATAGTGGCTGGCACCTGCCCTAGGCAGTGGCCCAGCTGGGCTCATTTAACCTTGTTATACTTCTGTTTTGAAAAGCAAGGCTAATAATGGTATCTTTTTCATAAGGCTCTTGTGTGAAGCACTTAGAAAATAACAGAGGCCCAGCAAGTCAGGACCATGTGGTCACAGAGATAAAGCTCAAATGCTACACAAAGCTACAGGGTTGATGGACCTGGAGGGCATCATGCCAAGTGAAGTAGCCACTCACACAGGACAAGGCTGTGACTTCCCTTCTCAGAGCACCCAGGGTAGTCAAGTTCACAGACAGAAAGGAGGATGTTAGTTGCCAGGGGCTGAGGGCAGGAGCAGGGGCAATTAGGGCTCAGTGGATGATGAATTGGTTGTGACGAATGCAGAGCAATGTGAACATGCCCGATGTCACAGAACCAGACTCTCATAAGTGAATGAAATGGTAAGTTTTATGTTGCATGAATATTACCACAACCAAAACCTGCAACAAGAACACAAGAACCAGTAACTGTTGTATGAGCACCACAGGGGCCCATCTTACTGTCTCTCTCTTTAGTCCCTCCTGTTTATGCTGACTGGGGTATGTCTGTATCTGAGAATTATCTTTGCTTTTTTCATCATAATATTAATCTGAACAAGAAATTAACTGCATTTCCTTTCCTTTAATCTCCCAGGTCTTGTGTGATTTTAGGATAAGGGTATTCATGGGAAGCACATTCTGGAATAAGAATCCTGTAGTCAATTCCTTTCAGAAGAGGTAGGCAGGGTGTGCAGAATAAATGTGAGGCTCAGAAACCAGTCCTGGGAAGAAGAGTGACATCGGAGTTGGATGATGTGACTGAAACCCCCACGCGATTACTGTGGAGTATTGTACAAGCCATGCCAATTCTTTGCCATCAGTGGCCTCACCCACAGGAGGCAAATAAAACCCTCTGCCCTAATTACCATTGGGGTGCAGGCAAGAGAAGTCAAAATGGCAAACTGTGAAGTGCTGTGCTCCTATAAGCCTACTCCATGTGCTGACAGAGCAGTCTAATGCTGGCATGGTAGGGAGAGATTGCTAAGTGTCAGGATGGGCAGCAGCCTGCAGGTGAGAAACACATCAGCACTTAAGCTAGTGCCACAATTTATCAGGTAAATGGCTCTGCTGGAGAGAGCACTCTTGATTAGCAGAAGGAAATACATCATTCAGTCCTGCACCTACTTATGTTTCTTTGCTACTAAATCTGGAGAAAAATAAACTCACTGTTCAGGAGTGTTTACTGACTCCTAAGAACAGTTGCTGGCTTTAAAAATCCATTGGTACCTGTGTGGTGGGTTTCTCAGCTAGTCGGAGAGGCTGGCATGACCCTTGAAAGACTGGTGAAAAATTAGGTTGATTCCTGGTTATATCCAGGTCTAGCAGAGGTGAGGCTGCCTCACCATGTGTGGATCAGGAGAGAGGAGTGCCAGGGCCCAGTCAATGCAATTTCAATCATGACAGGCTCTACAGACCACAGCCAGCCTCTTCACCTGCATGACTTATGAAGAAGATCTTTGTGCTTGGTTGCATGCTTCAAGTTGTTCTTTGTAGAATTTACTACCGGCTGAAGTTCTGTCCTTGCCACTCATGATGTGATCTTGGGTGAGCTGGTCACCTCACTGCTTTGAACCTTGCTATGGAAATGGGGGCACAGTTCTACAAGTATCATACTGTGATATTGCTTGAAAAATACTGCACACCCAGCAGCCCTTGAAGTGCTGTAGAAGACCTTTAACCCAGAACCAAAAATCATCCTACCTCCTCCAAAATCATGAGATGTGTGGTCTTAGGAAAAACTGAGAACCATTCTAAGTTTCAGTTTCTTTCCCAATAAGCCACCAAGCATCAACCAAGATAAAACTTGATAATTTGGACAGGGAAGGGCTGTGGATTGAATTATAAGCATTTCACAACCCTGCTGGCCTAAGGTTTTAGCCAAATCTGCAAACTTCTCCTGTAATCAGCTTGGATCTGCAGGCAGTTAGATCTCACAACTGAAATATCCATTTTTTGTTCCATGTCTCTATAAAAACTTTTACCTTTGGAAATCTCAGAATATGCCTGATCTTTAGTCCCAACTTTGCTTAGCTCTTTCTTATCCTTTTTGTCCTGGGAGTGTAATCAGATCACTAAGGCAGGGGGAAAAGTATGCTGTCCTCAGGGATCCTGGTATACTTTCCCAATTCAATTGTAAGAGGCAAATCAGCTCTTTGTATATGAAAAACTAGTCAAATTATTGCAAATGCCTAGTCAATTCCAAATGTCACCAGCTACCAGTAAACAACAAAAAGCCAGCTACATTTAGGACTGGATCATTTAAAACATAATTATAATAAATGATTTAAAGGAGCTCTTTTAATTACTGCTACATATCAAAGCCTCAGGAAGGCATTCCAGAAGAATTGTTTCCTATTGTAACTGCATAAATTTAAATGCCATTAATTTCATATCTGTCATTCACTTTTCTTCTACTGCATTGATCTGTGTATCAGGGAACTCAATGCTTCCCATTTCATTTGGGGATTTCATGGTTTTGACTCAGGAAAGTTTTGTTTTTAGTCCTTCAGTTCCCAAATGCTCTTTCTACTCCAAAGAATGACTTGGAGTAGAAAGTGAAAACTAAAAGGAAGGAATAGAAGTGAGACAAGGTGAAGGAATTTTTCCCAAAAGATCAATTTTTTTTTTTTTTTTTTTACTGTTGGCTCTACCACTAATTAGCTATGTGAGCTTGGGGCAAGACCCACACCTACATGGGCCTCAGTTTCTGCATCTATACAATGGGATTAAGAATGACTTCTGCCCCTGCCGATCTCATTGGAATTTTTGAAAGTTGGAAGAAAAATAATAAAGGATTTGATGAACCATTCTTCCATTTAGGTAGTCAGTCAGTCACTGAGCAATTATTTAATGAGCAACGACTGTATGCTAGGTAATATGCTAGAGGCTGAAAAACTAAGCAAGATAAAATTCCTCTCTGTAAGAGACTCATTGTCAAATGGAGGAGACAAAGGAGGGAATAGACTCCTCTGGGCTAAACATGCTCTCATTCCCTTTCTGTTCACTTGTCTCTTTGTTTAGTTAAAAAATTCCTGAAGGTATAGTAGTTCCAGGAAATGAGATGACTATTTGTTTTAGTTCACAAAAATCTATTTGGTCTTGAGTCTTGAAACTTTGTTCACACCAACAGTGACTACTATGGTTCATTTCTCGGTCAGTTGTTTAGAAAGTTAAATATTCTGAGACATAATCATGATTTTTCCTCCCTTCAGAAAAAAAATGTGGCTTCTTAACTGGCATTTCCAATCTACCTTAAAGGGACTGTCTGGGCCCAGGATTAATGCACTTCCAGGAGAATGAAACCAATGGGATGTGGAGAAGTGATGGCCTTTTTGATTCTCAAATAAACATTTCTCAGAGGGACCTTCTAAGTCCTCCAGGGATTTCATGGTGATACATTCAAATGCCACCCATCTGTACAAATATCAATATCTAAGTTAGAAAAAAAGACCTACATTTTTCAAAGTAGGCTATCAGAGTAGCACATTAGTGCCTCCCGACATCGATTGCCATCCACGGCCTTAAGAAAAAAGTTTGTGGGCTACCTCAGAAGACTGAGATGAAAGGAACCACATGGAACCCAATATATTTTTCAGTCCTGGAGTCATTTTTCTTCCTCTCCAGAGACAAAGTTAAGATGAGGGTTCAGGGGAGCTGGAGAACAAGAGGGATACACAAAGAGGAAGAAGTGGGGCAATGCCATGGGTGCTGAGGCACATTCCCAGGTGGACAGAAGACCTCCTCTGAGGCTGCCTCCACCTCCTGAACATCGGATGGTCATCAGTCAGGAGACACTAACACTCAGAAATGGGAACACATGAGAGGAAAATAGATTGGATTTGGAACCAGAATTGCTCAGGTACTTCATCAAACTCCAAGTGAACTTGGACAAATTGCTTCACCTCTTTGAGGACCATTTTTGTGAATTGGAAAGTGGGAGGAATAATATATATTAAAATGAAATAACATGTTGCAGAGTTTTATGACATGTTATTATGGCCTGCAGGGAAAGTACCCAGGTGAGGTGAGGCGGACAGGTGTGTTTAATAGAGGCCTTTGCTTTTCCCCTCCTGCCTCTCCATCATTCTCTTCTCTCTCACTCCTTTCATCTCCTTTTTTCTCCCTTTATTCTTTTCTCTCCCCAACATGTTTTTATTAAGTGCTTACCTATTGCAAACAACATTGCCAGAGGCAGGTGTATCAGTCAAGATCCCAACCAGAAACAGGTAGTTCATTTAGATCGAGGGGAGTTGAAGGCTTTCACGGGTGTGGACGGTGCTGAAGACAACTCACATGGGATGTGCAGCCCTCCAGGGTGGACATCTGTGGGGGGACCTTGCCACATTTGAGACTAAGCATTTTTAGAACCACAAAGAGTAGTAGCTGTAGGGAAGAGGGCTTCTCTGCAGGAGCTGTGGTCTCAGGTACAAGAACCTTGGTCTTGGTGGGGAGGGAGCCAGGAGTCATCTCACTGCCTGACCCATCCTTCCTCCATCTGGTTTCCAGTTAGTGCCTCCCATTGGCCAAAACCAATCAGAAGCCAGAAGATAAGAGAGCCTGTTGATGCCATCAACAGGACCATGGGGGCATGACGAATAGGTCTGAACTGGCAGGCACCCACTGTTTGCCAACTACTTGGTGCAGCAGTTTAGAACATGGGTTCCAGGCTTCTTGGCTGCATTTGAATCAAGCTTATCTACTTCTGAGGTATGTGCAATGACACACTTACCCTTTCCAGGCTCAGTTTCCTCATCTGTTAAATGGACACAATAGAAGCATCTGCCCAGAGGATTAAATGAGCTAATGTGCATAAACCACTTGGGATGATGCTCAATACCTACCATGTGTTGTATTAACCTTTAGCTCTTATAATTCATCTGGAACACATGGTGAGCTAGAAAGGGAAGTGTGTCAAAGGCTCTTGGGCACATTTGTCTGTCCGGCACCCACTGAACCTTGATGCTTTTCTTCTTGCTCTCTGGCATGACCGTGACATGACCCTGGTGAGAAGGGAGACAACAGGGAAAGAGCAGCAGGAGGAGGAGGGTGATCATTCTTTTATTCTCCCCCCACATAGTCCTGCTGCTGTCCTTGCCTTTACAATGTCAGGACCTGTGACCAAGGCTCCTAGGAACTGCAAATATCTACGCGTGTCTCCCTTGACTTCTACGGAATGGAGGAGCAGGTCACCCTGAAGAACTGGCTTTGCCAGGACTGTGATTCCCAATTGCCTCACCTCCTTGCCTTGGGAACAGACACACTAATAGCTGAGGACTTCCAAAAAGGAGTCCTGACTAGCAGTCAGAACCATGCTCCAGTCCTCACTCCTGTGAGCTGTGTGACGATGACCAAATGACAGTTCCTTTAACGGGAAGTTCCTAGGCTAGAACACAGAGACTTGAGTATGACAGATTGCTTTGAACATAAGAGGGAATAAGAGGTCAAAGCTAGAAACAATAGTAGACTGGACAATGAACAAGCACTTGAAAAAACTATGTCCTAGTTTCAAATCTTGTATTTACTAGCAATGTCATTGTGGACAGGTCAATTCATGTTACTGGCCTTCAGTTTTCCCGGTTGCAAAATTTTTAGTTGGTTTATAGTCACATGTAGCTCAATATAAAAGTGTCTTTTGAAAATGATGAGATATATTTGAAGAAATTATTAACATCATGCTCTGATTTTGAATGCTAATCATACTAATTGGGAGCTAGTATCCTCTCTCTCTCTCTCTCTCTCACACACACACACACACACACACACATACACACACACATACAACTAATGCCTTATATACTGTCTACACATTTTGTGTGTGGCTCCATCAATCAGAAGCAGTGGGCTAAGTGCCCAGAACAGGTCTCTTTGCAGTCTGTAACTTCAGTCCAAACCCTAGTAACTCTGAGTGCATTTCTTTCATTATTTATACTTAAGAAACTCCATGTAATCATTGGAGTTCAAAATTTGAATAGATTGCCAGACAGCTTGTTAAATTATTTATTTTAAAGGGCTTATTTCTGTAGTGGGTAATTTTTTTTTCCTGTGGGTTTCTACTGTATCAATAATGGGAGGCAATTATTGATTTCTCTAAAGCCATTAGGTTCAATGAATTGTTCAATTAGTTTTATGATTTCAAATAGAGAAAGATGCAAGATTACTACTCTTGGCAGATAGACACAACTTTCTAGAAAAATGATAATGCCCTAATTTGTAAAGTGCACAGGTAAAAAGGTGCGTCAGGGGCTGCACCTCATGTGTGTGTGTAGCCCACAGCATCACCATTGAGGTTTTGTGGTGCTACCTCCTGAGCATTATGTTTAGGGAGCTGTCTGCTAAAGCATATTGTGATATTGTTTACCCATTGATATTGTCAAGCTACTATAAATCCAGATGGATAATAAACACATAACAGCTTTCAAGGATAAATATTACTAGATAATGTCACGTCCGCTTCTGGTCCTAAATCTCTGAGGCGCTCCATTGTCTACAGAATAAAGTTCAAAGCTCCAGGCAGACAAGTGCAGACCACACCTCTGTGACCCTAACTTCAGACCGGGGTTGCCTCTTTTGCCACTGTCCTTTTCACATGCTGGGGATGTGGGGAAGTGACACACACAGCTTCCCAAATGTCATCATCCCTCACCAGCCTTCTCATACCCAAGATGATTCTGTCCTGTCATTCACTTAAGAGTTTTTCAAAGGACACTTTCTAACTCCAGCCTCCTCTTCATCATTTCCATGAGTAAAATCACATGTTTCAGCCTCTAGTCATACTTTCTAATATTTAAATATTTTTCAATATGACTAGATCTTTGGGGGGAAGGGTGTACCAGGAATTGAATTCAGGGGTACTCAACCACTGAGCCACATCCCCAGCCCTATTTTGTATTTTATTTAGAGACAGGGTCTCACTGAGTTGCTTAGTGCCTTGCTTTTGCTGAGGCTGGCTTTGAACTTGCCCATCTCCTGCCTCAGCCTCCCAATTCCCAGGGATTATAGGCATGCACCACAGCACCTGGTTTAATTAGCTTTTTAATGTGATTAGTACACACTAAAACAGATACACAACTACTAAATTAACGCATGTTCTTCCATGAGCCACATACAAATCATCTTTTCATACCACGGGGGCTGCAGTGTCACACTTTTGGAAATCCTAGAATAGTTGGTAGATAAGATCCCAGATTCTGGAGAAACAGGTTTTATTTACACTTGGGACACTTACTAGCCATGTGTTTTGGAGAAAATGGTATAAAAGTGGTAGACCCCAGTTTACCCATTAATAACAAGAGGTTAGCATAGTAGCCACATCAGGGTATTGTGAAAAATCAGCAAGGTAACACATGTGAAGTGTTATTCAGCAAACACTTACGGAATTACAAGATGGGTATGGACAAAGTTTCTGAGGCCTTATTGCTTGGGTTCAAATAATGGCTACTGAGCCTTCTTGGCCAAGTCCTTCAACTGCCACCTCAACATCCTTACATAGTTGTTAGGAGGTTACATAAATTGTTGGAAGTGCAGAGCTCAGAGTAGTGCTGCACACAGTGAGTGCGTGCATGGCAGAGGTCAGCAATCATCATTACCCGGGCTGTGTCTCAGACACCAGGCCGTGTGCTACTGAGGTAGGAAGCCCATGGAGAAGTTAAAAAATCTTTCCTTTTTATGTACATTTTAGGGCAAACCTGTCAGTATAGATAGTGTGCAGAAATTGAATAGAAAACACTAATAATGTTCAAGACAGCGAGGAGGGAGAGGGGAGGGACCATGGAGGAGGTGACGCTTAGGCTTGGCTTTAAAGATCCAGATGAACATGGAGGGAGGGAGGCACTGATTCACCAAGGCCAAGTGAGCCTACAGTCCCTCTGGGAGGCTTCTCCGATCCCATAGCACAGTTAGCACCTACTTATTGTTTGGGGGACAGAGGTGACTCTTGAATGCTGCAGGACTAGGTCAAGGTAAGTGCTGCATAAACATCTCTAGAGAGTGTGGCTTTGTTTCCTTATTTATGAAATAATCATTCTTCCCCTGACTCCCTGTTATACCACCACACTTCAGCAAGAGGCTAAATATTCATACTAGGAATACTAAAAGCCAACAAGTATTGGATGCTTCCTATATGCTATTTTTTTTTCTCACAGCTATCCTACAGTGTGGGTGCTGCTGTTATTCTTCTTTGATAGGTAAATAAATGAAGGCTTTGAAAGCTTAGGTGACTCTTCCACAATTAATCACTAGCTTAAAGCATAGCCTGTCTGTCCCCAAAATATATACACAATCACTATGCCATTCTGCCTCTCAAAATGTCTAAATTTAAATTCTTTTCATGAGTAAATAATATCAGTTCCAATTACCAAATAATGTGCAGCTACTTTTCAGTTAAGTGAGGAATCAAGCCAGCTTCTGGGGCTCAGTGTGGGTTTGGTTGTGCAAATCCACACGGCAGGCAAACCATTTACAACCAGGAATGCAGGGTTCCCAGGATGCATCCTCACTTCCACTGCCAGTGGGAAATACAGCAGTGACAGTTCAGTCCAGCCCAAGCTCAGCTGGACAAGGCTAATTAGAATTGAGGAGACCCAGGACCTCAGCTGAACTCCTTGGTAATCAGAGAATTACGAAGTTAATATACAAGTATAATCTGTAATAAGATGAGGTGAAGGCAAATAGATTCTAATCACTGTAAACTTTCCCATGTTGCGGTTTTCATCAAGTAATCTGTATGGGCTCTCCACAGGAGCACTAATCCTGTATGAGGTCCACAAGGCTGAAGGTTCAACTACCTGGAGCAGGTCAGAAGCGGAAACAAAGAAAGTAGGGCAATGGAATATTTCAGTATACAGGACATAGTGTTCACTGAAGCTACCTTCTATGACCCTTAGGCAGTAGCCACTTAAAATAGAAGGTTATTTCTTTGGGTTCCTGAACCCACTAAGGGAACGTTTCACATACTCAGAATTGTAGCCTAGGAAAGATCTGGAGATTATCTTCTCTCTTACTATAACAGATGGGGAAACCAAGGCTCAGGGAGAAGCAGGTAGTACACTGTGAAATAAAAATATAAGATGATCACTTGGTATTTTAGAAACAATGTTAATAAATGAACTTAGGGAAAATAATTTTCTATCAAAATGTGGGACCCAAAGGATACAGGACTGAGCAAAACCAGAGAAGTCACCCTAACCCTTGTTGGCATCAGTGGGATGTAACAGGAAGGAACCATCAGCTCATACTGAGCCCTAAAGTACTTCCCATGATACTGATGTCATGTCAGAAGCATGAGAGGCCTGTAGGACAGCTCCAATGACAGAAACTCGAGCCTGCAAAAATGCAACCATGGGCCAATGTACTTGAGACTTTCTTGGGTTCTTTCCAGGCGAGTTGCCACTGCTCCGGCACAGGTGACACTGAGTACCTGTGTGATGTGTTATCTGGCAGAAAGGAGCAGAGGGCCCCTGGGCGCTTGTGCTGAAACCACCAAATCTGGGGGTAGTAAGGCCAGGAAGGTTTCTTCAAGGACTGATCAGAACACTGACATCTGAAGGATAAGGACAGTGGAGTGGGAAGTCAAAGCCTTGCAGGATGGTATTTGAGACAGCAAGAAACACAACTGTGAAGGTGTAGGAGCGAGGGCATCACGACTTTTTGGCAGGAGGGTCCTGATTCAGAGCTGAGATTTGCCCTCTCTATGCCTTTGCAGTGCATCCTGCTGGATGCCTGAGGACGTGCCCAGGGCCCCTATTGGTGCAGATGTGGGTTATTGGTGATATATAAGCAACACATTCTATGACCTGCCCTCATTTGTTCCTAGGCTGTCCTTAGATGAAAGATCCTCATGAAATTCAATGCTTGTTGAAAACTCTACCCTTCAAAAAAGTCAAGGTCACCCTGAGGTCAAGGCCACCCTCTAGGAGCACAGCCTATAAGTGTTTGGCGAAGCCTCTGGGCTCTTTGGAGGCTACTGTTGGACCACTGCACCAGCTGTACCCTGAGAGTCTGTCAGGGTTTGTGTGTATTCTTCAGCCTATGAACACCTCTGGTGACCAGAGAGCCACATACTAGAGTGTTTAGAAACTTTTCCTCCTTTGCAGGATGAGGATGTTAGGAATTTTCCTTTGTATTTCATATGTCTGCTGCAAGGATCAAGAGAGACAACTAGAAAATGCTCAAGATGATTTTGTTACCTGACATATTCTGTACCTTGAATATATTGATGAGTTAACTGGAATCATCTTAAGTACGTGCAATTTAGGGATCAGAAAGGTGGCTAAAGTCACAAAGGAGGCTACAAGAAAGCTGTAACATTGGGTGTCTGGGTTCCTCTGCCTTTTGTGCCTCAGTGCCTTGTTCCCTGGGCTGTCCACGGAACATGTGTATCCCCTGAATGCAGAAGAGACCATTAGGTACTCACAGACCTCCCCACGACGATTCCTCACGGCAGGTGCCGAGCATACTCTGAGGGCACTCTCCATTTAAGTGCCCACACCCTCTGCACAGAGCAAACTACAGCTGATGACATGGTTCCTGCCCAGTGGGAACGGAAGCTAAATGGTAGGCAGGCTTGCCATCCAAAGGCTATTAGTTCCACCTACAATTTTCTTTCTCAGTTTCAAGGACAAACACCAAAAGTTGGAAGACTTTCCTTTTCAGAGAACACTGTACATTTCTAAGGGACACTAATCTCACTTCTCTTAAATCCTCCAGTGTGTCTACATGGAACCAACTTCATGTCAGAAAATCTGAGTCTGAGCTGTCATTTACTAATTGACAATGACCTTGGACAATTTACTGGATTTCAATACATCCATTTGAAGATGGGGGATAATCATGCATATTTTCAGGATTTTTGTGGGGAATACTTACAAAAGTGGATCTGGGAAAGATTTTGAGGCTAGAGCATGTGATCAATGAAATGTAACTTTGGTCCTTTACTCCCAAGGAAGTTGTTTATCCATGTGGCCTCTCTACATAGCCCAATGTGTGAGACAGGGGTAGATGATCACAATGTTCACTGCAAGTTTAATCAAATGACTTTAAATATAGAAAGGTGGAATTTTCTTTAGCTTAATATTTTATATTTGCTTTTTAGCAAAATAAAGTATCCTATTAGTTGCTTTGAGGATTGTGAGCCTATAATCAGAAACCATTTGCTTTGTTATACTGTTTTTCATTACAATGAACAGAACTTGGGTTATCCTACAGTAATTCTAAGGAAAGAACACCAAGAAAACTCTGCCCTGTATCCCTACCCAAACTCATCCATCAGGTATTATTTTATATGAGCTTTTGTTCTCCTGGAATTGTATGATTATATTCTCTCTCTCTCTCTCTCTCTCACACACACACACACACACACACACACACACACACACACTATGGATTGACAGTGTCCCCCAAAGGTACATGTGTTAAAGGCATGCTCCCCAGACTGGCACTCTAATGGGAGGTAATGGAACCCTTAGTTAGTGGGACCCAGTGGATGAAAATTGGGTCATTGGGGGACCTTCAAGAGTTAGTGCCCTTGAAGGGGATATTGAGATATGGCCACTTCTTGATTCTCTCTTTGCTTCGCAGCTTCCATGAGGTGAAGAGACCTCCTCTTCCACATGCTCCCACCATGATGTACTGTTCTACCAAAGGTTCAAAGCAACAGGACCAAGCAACATGGACTAAGCCTCTGACATCATGTTAAAATCAATCAATCAAACAAAAACCCCCAAACAAGCAAAACAAAACAAAGAATCCTTTCTTCCTTTTAAGCGAATTACTTTAGGTATTTTGTCACAATAATGGGAAACTAACACAATGTGCGCGCGCACACACACACACACACGCACACCCCAGAATTCTTGGGTCATAGGAATTTATACAGTCAGATGGCTAAATTGCAAGTATATTCTCAATGCATATTTCTCTCTATGTTTCTGAATATGATGACTCCCCTTTGCTTCTTTACCAATATTCAATCTTGTCTATCTTTAAATGTTTGCTAATCTGATGAATGAGAAGTTATATTTCTCATTGTATTTCAATTTGAATTCCCCAGACTCCTAAGGCTGAGAATACGTTTGCTAGGCATCTGGGATTTCTCTTATGTGAATTATCTGCACGTTTTCTTTACTCATTTCTCTTTTTTTCTTTTACTTTTGCTTATTGATTTCATATTTCTCTGTATATTCTGAAAATTTATTGTATGTGATAAAAGTTTGAGTTTTGGTGATCTCATAATCAACGTCTTTTGTTATACATTGTTTTGTTTTCTTTTTGTTATACATTCATTATAAATTTTGAAATATAAAATTTACCAATCTTATATTTTTTTGAATGTTTGGTCATATTTATGAATTCTCCCATGACCATTTTAAGAGTATTTAGATATTCTCCCATGGGTTTAATAATTCTAAGTTTTGGTTTGGACATTTGGATTCTGCCAAGGTTCTAATCATGCATATTCTTCCTTTGTTCACCTTCTCTTCCACACTCAAAAAAGTTTTATGCCTTCACTTAATAGAATAGTATGTCCTTTATTTCTCATGTCCTCTTTTTGCCCTTCCCATAACTTTATACCATAAATTCTACCCTACTTAGGGCTCTTACAGAAAAGCTTTAGTTTAAATTCATATGTTGATCTTCAGTTGCTTATGTAGTATTTGGGACAGGTGATAAATTTGGAACAGAGAAGAGAGTACTAACAGAGTCTTGGGCTCCACTGATGGAGCCCAAACTCATTAGAATACTTTGTATTCTTAGCTAGGCAGATTAACACTGATATCTTTCACACTCACAGGAACAGCTAAATGTAGAGCATGTCCAAAGAAGATGACAGAAAGCTTGAAGGGCTGTTGGACAGCCTGCCATGGAAGGAAACAGGAAGAAGCTGCTGAAGTATTGCATGTGATCATGATGAATGTTGTTTACTCAAAAAACAGAAAATGTATTACCTTTCTACTCCTTGCCTGGTACTACTCGAGACAATTTGAAGAGATTCTACTCCCAAGAGTCCTGAAAAGTCATGTCATTTTATTTAAATGTCTGGTATGTGAAATAGCTCACCTAAGCTTGCTCTTTAAGACAGTGGTGCAAGTGGGATGTGCTCTATGTGACATCAAAGACCTTGGCCTGATACTAGATCCTGGTGTAGGAACCCCCTTCTGTTAGATTTTCATTACTGTAACAAAATACCTGAGAAAAGTAACTAAAAGGAGGAAAGGTTATTTTGGCTGTTGGCTGCAGAGGTTTTCAGTCCATGGTCAGCTGATTCTCATTGTTCTTGTGCCTAAGGTGAGGCAGAACATCATGGTGGAAGGGTATGACCAAGCAAAGATTCTCACCTCATGGCATTCAGGAAGCAAAGAGAAAAAAAAAAAAATGAGAGCAGTCAGGACCTTCAAGGGCACACCCCAGCTGACCTATTTCCTCTAAGTAGATTCCACCCCGTTTTCACTATCTCTCAATAGTCCATTCAACCATGAATATCTCAATGGATTAACCCATTAATGAGTTCAGAGCATTTATGGTCCAGTCATTTCTCAAAATCCCCTACCCTGAAAATGGCTGTGTTGGGGACCAAGTCTTCAACACGTGAGTCTTTGGGAGCACTTTATATCCAAACCATAACACCCATCATGGAGTGGTAGAAGACTACAGATGTTAGGCATGCAGATTCTAAGGCCAGGCTGCCTGGGCCACCTGCCTGGCTCATCTGCTCAGGAGGGTGAGACTTGGGCATGCTACTCAATTGCTGTGTGCCTCAAGTTCTCTCATTCTCGAAATGAGAATTCTATTACGACTTGCCTTAGAGAGTTTTTGTGCACGTTAAATAAATAAATATGTGTTGAAAATCTAGCCCATTCCAACATGCATTATGGAAATTCTTGCTATTATGGTTACTTCATGAGATATTATGTAGATATCTCATTAAATTTACTTTCAGTATTGCTGGAGGGTAGATCTAAACCAACGGAGAGAAATTACTGAAATTCAGATTTAAATTCAATACAGGGAAGACATTTCAAATAACTGGAGTGGTCAGGGCAGCTTCTCAGAATGGTGAGCCCCCACTACCTTAGGGAGAGGTTTTAAGCTGCATTTAAAGAACCACTGGGTGGAAGGTTAGACAAGATGGCCTCCTCTGAGAATCCTGAGAGTGTTAGGATTCTATGAGACTATGGCAACGTCAACCCAAGTTCCAGGCCAGTGACATCATTTGGCATGCTAATGAATGGAAATATTTTCACGCAGGCTGGCCGATTCAAGCCAAGCGTACGATGAAAAGGGCAGATCTTTTCATGTGAAATTGTGCATGAATAGAGACTCATTGCCCACGTAAAATGCATTTTGGGGAAATGACTTTCAACAAAGCAGGGTGAAAGCACACTGTGAGCTCTTGTGATTTGATCATTTACAGGAAGAACTCAGGCTGATGTTGCAGGAGCCCTTGGTCTTGATAGAGACTAAATATGCCTCCCTGGAATCAGATGTATCCATGACTAAAATACCATGGTCACTGTGTAGGCAGGAGTGGTGGGGAGGGAACAGAATCACTATTAATGGTGTGTTTGCTCTGAGCAAACAGTGAGGTTGGCGCTTGATATTCTACCTTATATACAACTTGACAGTCAATGACAGTTAGGCTCAGAGAGGTTAGAAGTAGTGAAACCAGTATTTCAACTATGTTTTCCATTGTAGACCAGAGGTTGGAAGCTGGTGATTACCATCAACCTGCAAAAGTTTTAAAAAGAAGTGAATTAATTGATAATATTTAAACACCATGGTTTTTCTGAAGGGATAAATCTAGATTCCTAGGTTCTTTTGAAAAGTTGGAAAACTCAACATTATTGGGTCCACACTCAAACAGGTAACAGCTGACACTGAGCAGCTCCCGGCCCCTCTAGATGAGACATGGACTTCTCTGTCGTCCCCAGTCTGTGCCATCCCTACAGTGTTACATCCTAATTTTAATGGCCCCTTAACCCAGGTAACAATTTGAATATTAATTCTCCATTGTATTTCCTATGTCATAAAAATATAGGGCAAGAAGTGGAGGGGCTCGGGAAAAAACAGAAGGTGGAAAGGGAGGAGGAAGGAGCTGAGATGGGAAGGTGGAGCGAGACCAAGAAATTGAAGACCAAGAAGGGGACTTGAGGTGCCACAAGCAGACTTCCTATTCCGCCTGTGTTCTGCTCAGTTGACCAGAAGAGCCTTCCTACTTTACAGATTCTTGTAGCTCAGAATTCATTTTGGATGGATGATTTTACTTCAGAAAACACAACAAATCCATCCTGGGGGTGTGGGGAATCAATATGTGTGATATTTCAAATAGCTTTTTGGTAAAGTAGAGGGCTTTCGGGTTAAGAAAAATGACAACAGAATGTGCCATTTGTGTACACCCTGGCCCAGCATGCTTCAGTTCAGGGTTTGTCTAATTCTCTGCTTTGTTGCTAAACCGTCATGTTCACCTAGGATATTCACAAATCCCCCATGAGTCCATCGTTAGTGTTGACACCATGGCCACCTCCTTTCATTGTACTTTTATCACATTCTCTTCATATCTGGTTCTCAAAGGTATCCGCCCTCTTGTTCCATTTCTTTTTTTTTAAATTTACTTATTGATTCATTGAACACAAATGGAGTACAGCTATTGTTTCTCTTGTTGTACACAAAGTAGAGTCACCCCATCTGTGCACTCATACATGTACACAGGGCAATGATGTCTGTCACACATTCTATTATTATTCTTACCCCCCACCCCGACCCCACCCCTCCCTTCCCTCTATGCTATCTATCCTTCCTCCATTCTTGCCACCCTCCCCCTCCCCTGCATTATGCATCATCATTCATTTATCAGAGAGACCATTCAGCCTTTGGATTTTTGGGATGGGCTAATCTCACTTAGCATAACAGTCTCCAACATCATCCATTTACCTACAAATCACATAATTTTATTCTTCTTTATGGCTGAGTAATATTCCATTGTGTATATATACCACAGTTTCTTTATCCATTCATCTATTGAAGGGCATCTAGGTTGGTTCCACAATCTAGCTATTGTGAATTGAGCAGCTATGAACAATGATGTGGCTGCACCAAATTTCCTTAACATGACTCCCAAAGTGCAAGAAATAAAAGCAGGAATCAATGATTGGGGTAGAGTCAAACTAAAAAGCTTTTTCTCAGCAAAGGAAACAATCAGCAATGGGAAGAGAGAGCCTTCAGAGTGGGAGAAAATCTTTGCTACACACACTTCAGATAGAGCTCTTGTTCCATTTCTAACAATTCCAAATCTGTTCTTCCAAAGAGTGGGGAGCACCCCACTGATGAGCTTTGGGTATTTCTCTTACAGATATTCTGATGCCTTATTTACCAGTTCTACCACCATCTTTTACTGTGACCATGATAATACAAGATAGCTTTCATTCTTCTCTTACCAACCTGTGTGACCTTGAGATACAAGTCTTTCCTCTAAATAAAGCCTAACTCCTACCATTTTAATAAGAGTTCTATGTAACAACTAATGTGAAAAAACCCAGCCCAATTCCTAACATATGCTACATATTTAAAAAAAATGTTGTAGAGAAATCTTTATCTACAAATACCTATGTGACCCTAGGCGATGCTGTTAACCACTGCATTTCTAATTCTTGCCCTGGGAAACAGTGGGCATGTTTCTAGGGTATAGTATAGCCAGATGGCCTCTGTTCATTGAAGAACAAGGATCCTGGACATGCCTCATCTGCTCACAGTGAGAGCTGTGAAGGTGGAGGTGAGTCATCCTTAAGGTAAGAACAGTAAAACCCTATGGTCATGAAATATCCCTGTCTATTCCTCAGAACCTAGGCAAGCCAAGGGAACAATGAAAAGAGGCCCAGATCTGAATGTCCAGATAGATATGATCTTGAAGGACACTGGCTCTCATGCACACTGTAAACAAAGGCAAGCTAGTGTAATCTACAGAAACGGCTTTCTTATACATACACCAAAGCTGCTCTTCCTTGGAAAGCTGGTTGTACAAGCTTTGGAAGCTTTGGAAGAAAGCAAGATCATGATGTCCTGCTAATGCAGCCTCGCCTACAAAACCCTTCTTACTGCCATGACTTGTACAGGACAGAGCACTGTGGAGAGGATAAGAGCCACTTGTTCAGCCAGCTGCCATTGGACTTTACAGGGGAAGTGCTGTGAAGGACAGAAGTACTTACTTGTCCAGCCTCTCACCACTGACAGTGAGCAAGCTTCCATATACTTATGTCTCACACACTATCTGGGTGTCTTCTTTATTTTTTGGCAACCTACCAACTGAACATGGGGGACATATATAGTACAAGGAGATCATATCCTTTTATCTCTGTACCCATATTGCCTGACTTGACACTGAGTCTCAGTAAAATACCCAATTTTATCACTGATAAAGCAGCACTAGCCACCCAGAGTCCTTACTTTTACAGGGGTCAAAAATGACAGAACTCTAGTGTCTTGGTCATTCCATTAGTCCCATCCAAGCTTCTCTTCTGGAATTCCATTTCCCTCAACTTCTTGCATAAGGCACAACAATGGATAGCTGATTGACATCCCCAGGGCTCAATGCTCAACTTCAGCTGAGTGCTTAAGTGTTAAGCACCTGATCCATCAATCCAAAGGCTGAGCAGACCTGAGCAACTGCCTAGCAGAAATGGGTGAGGAGAGGAAGGAGAGAGCACCACTAAGGTGCCTTGTGGCCATTGAATTCCTTGTTGGATATCTGAACTAAAACCTAGTTTATGTCCTATGAAGGACACCATTGTTTGATTTGGATCTAGAATGCTCCCCAAAGTTCATATGTTGAAGGCTTAGTTCCCAAAGCAGCAGTATTTAGAGGTGAAGCTTTTGGAGAGTGATTAGATCATAAGGGTTCTGACCTCATCAGTGAATTAATCCACTTGATAGATTCACAATTTGAGAGAGAACCTTGCTGAAGAGAGTGGGTTCTTGGGGATATGACCATGGGTACCATATTTTATCCTCAGCCGCTTCCCCTTCTCCCTCTCTCTGTGTTCTGACCACCATAAGATAAACAATTTTCTTCTGCCCTACCTTCCACCATGATGTTCTGCCTCACTCAGGCCCAAAGCAATGGAACCAGCTGGTCAAGGACAGCTGTGAGCCAAAATAAATATTTCTTCCTTTAAGTTGCTTATGGCAGGTATTTTGATCATATTGAGAAAAAAACTAACACAACTACTTGGATGAAGGCAGGAACTAGAAGTGAAAAGATACAGAGAAAGGAGGAGGCAGGGTCACAGCCTTGGGGGAAGTTTGCCAAGTCCAAGTTCCAGGGAATAGGCAGACTCTGGGTCCTACCAAGCCACCCACCCTCAGTAAATCTGCTGTTAGTGGAGATACTTTGAGGGAGACTTGGTGGATTCTACCTAGAGAAGGCTGACCAGAGTGAAGGTATAAAGTCTGTTTGCAAAAAAGAGAAGAGCAGGGTGAAGAAGGGAGAGAAATGAGAAAGGAGGAGAGGAGGAAGCAAAGTTTGGGAGAAACGGATAGAGAGGAGCTGGACAGGCAAGGCGAGGGCAGTGGTCCAGGTTGGGCAGGTCCCACAGAGAAGAGACTCAGGCTGAGGACTGGTCACTGTGAGGGTTGCTAGCCTTCCTCAAACACCACAATAAGTGTGGGGGGACTCTCCATTTCTGCTTTTTACTTAATAAATACATAAATAAGACAAACCTGCCTATTTCCTCCCTGGGGGACTGAATGTGATTCAGTTCTGGCCATACAGCCCCCTGGAGAAATTCACGGTATTCAGGAAACATTAAGAGACTGAAAGAGAGATGGTTTCTAAATCTCAGGGGAAGAAGCTTCGCAATGAAGTCTTGGACCTAATCATTTTATCCCTTCCCTCAGCCTGGTCACACTGCCAATTCCCCCAGCAGTAGCAATCGCTCACAAAGGAAGAATCTCAGAGCCCAGGCGCAGATTCCAACCCACAATCAAATAGAAGTTTGAGTTCTCCGCTCATGTAATTTCTAGTAAACGCTGTCAATTTCAGACTTCCAAATGGAGAGTATATTTTTATTCATTTTAAGTTATCCTCACTTTCATTTTCTTGGAAAATGGGACAATTGGGGAAGTGAGGGTGTTGATTTTCTGTACTTATTTGTATTTTTTTCAAAACATATATATACCTGTCAAGATATAAACAGGATTTTGATGCTGAGACAAAGAAAGCATCCTTCCTTCAGGGCTCCAGGGGGACATTCAGAGATGAGAGGTGTGGAGACAGGCTGGCTTACTATATAAGAGAATGGAGGCAGCTGGGCTCCTGGTGTGGCTGAAATGGAGCATTGGCAAAGGAATGGGTTGCTCTTTGTTTACAAAACCAACAAGCTCTGTCTTGGCTGCCTTAGTGATCCTCTTCCATGGCAGTCCTTGATTAAATGACAGTCTTTGGACTCTGCGGGTGTTCTTGTTGTCGGTATCACAGCAATGCATGGATGGGTACTGTGTGCATAGTTTGATGTTTGGAGTCAGAGAGTCAAGGATTCGGGTTCGAGGCTCTGCTTTTTAGTGCACGGGGGCCTCTGGGAAATTTCTCTGTCCTTATTGGGGCCTTCCTTTCAACATCTGATAAACTGAAGCAGTAGAATTTACTGAACTAGATGTAGTTCTACTAGTTCTACAAGAACTAGTTCTTGTAGAATTATAAGACCTGGATGTCCAGTTCTTGTAAGAGTTAAAAAAAAAAAAATAGCCATGGATGCAAAACTAGTGGTACCAGACCTGATACTTGGCAGGTCTTCCATCAATCTTTCCTCCTTCCAAACAAGAAACTTGGTAATCCAAACAACTGAGAGCCGGAAATAGCCCTGCCCCAGGCAACATAATATTTCACCACTGCAACTGGATTACAAGCAAAAGGGTAATTCATGAAGCTGCTGACCTGTGCTCCCCACGGCTGGAGCGGCATGTCGGTTTCATAAAGAGAATGGGAGGTGATCCCTGTCAGCAGCTCTGCTCTGCCTGAGTCAGGAGCAAGTTCATCTGGGTATTGGCCTTCCCCTGGCCACGTCTAGGAACTGTAGGTCTGGTCAGGCTACCCATCCCCAACATGACATCTAGCACATGTCATCTAACACTGTCTCCATACAAACATGGCTGACCACCTTCTCTGCAGGAACAGAAGTCCTGCCTGGCTGGTGGTTGGAAATGTACTAGTTGCTCTTTACATCTGCCGATTTCTCTGGATGTGACCCCGGCGAACCCTGACCTAGCAAAAGCTGTAGGCTCCTAGTGCTGGACGTGGCAGGCCCATCTGAGAAAGCAGCAGATAGAGCCAGAGGTCAATGGGCCCTGAGAAGGAGATTTTAATGCCTTGGTTCACTATTTAGTATGACATCTTGGGCAAGCTATTAGACAGTTCTAAACCTCAATTTTCTCATTTGTAAAATAAAAACAGTAGGGCCTACATTCCGTGAAAACTCGATTATCAAATAAAGGAAATATTACATATCTGTGGCATGGTAGGCCGTTTATCTACATCCTTTTCTATTATGAATATCTGTATCCTTTTTCATTATTTCCCTTTTAAAACACCTTAGTACTATTAGTTAATTATTACATTTGTCGCCCCAACTCTGTGAAGGTATAATTGTTACCCCTTCCTCTTTTTAGGGATGAAGACTGAAATGCAGTGACATTCTGGGACACTCTGCAGTGGCAGATTAGTAAGTGGTAGAGGTGGGGTTTGAGTCCAGGTCTTCCAAATCTGGAAGTGAGATTCTTTCATATTCAATTCTAGAAGACTGGCAAGCACATCTGCAGGATAATATCTCAGGTATTTTTGAATTGTAAAGCTAAAATCACCCTGAAAGAGTGCAATCTTCCCATTTTAAAGATGCATAAATAAGGCTGGGAGAGTGAATCAACTTGCCTCCTCCCTGCTGCACAGGCAGAGCTAGAAGAGAGCACGTCTCTGATCCCTTCACGACTCTGATGCCAGGTCCTTTGCTCCAGCACTGCAACTACAAACTGGGGAGGTGGGGTGGATTTGGCAATGGACTTGCATTATGCTTGCTTCATTTGCCGTGGTCCCACTTCTTCTGTCTTCTACACAGCAACGACATGTAGGCATTCCTTGCAGACATTTAAGTTCAACCTCTATTTTACAGGAAACCTTTCTAATTTGAAAATATAGGTTTAAAGAACAGACAAATAGAGCCCAGCAATGAATTTTCCTAGTTAGTTTTTATTTAAATGAATTTTATGGATGAAGAAATTGGGATTCAGAGATGTTGAGCCACTGTCCTAAGGTTTCACAGCTAGAGGGCAGAGCTGTGGCTCAACTGGGAGCATCTTCTTCCAGGGTTTCTGCTTCCTTCCCAGCTCTAGCTCCAAAGTAGCAAACTCACAGATTAATATCTCATTGTGGAGTGATCCTGGGCAAGTTTACCAAAACTTAGTTTTCTCTACAACCAATTTGCAAAACAAGTCAATAAACAAACAAACCATTTTCATTTCAGAGCACATCATGGTATCTAAGTACAGCAAGTTGGTTCTCTTTCTTCCCTATCTCCTCCTGTTTCAAAATCCTTGGCTATTTTTTTTCTTCCATCTTCCACATAGATTTCTGTTCAGCCTATCAATTTCCCAGAGAATCCTGTTGGGATATTGATTGGAATAACTTTGAATCTATAGATTAATTTGGGGAGAAGTGGCATCTTCACAGTCTGGAGCATCCCTATCCATTTCTTTAGGCTTTCTTTTATGCTTTCAGTATTTTTTTCCTATAAATGTCTGACACAGGAAATTCATTCAACAAGAATTTATGGAGGACAGGGTATATATGCAAGGCTAAAATTGGTATCCCATGTGTGTAGAGTTTTCTACTTTCCCAAACTTCAACCACTTTTATTACTCTTGTACCAGTCTCACAAATGGTTCATGAGCTTCGTTTTGTATTTCTAACAATTAAACTTTAAATTTTCAGCATTTCTTACTACAATGTAGAGGAGGGGCAGTTTCCCTGGACTTATGAATCAATTGCCTGTTCATTCATCCTCAGTCAGGATGTCTCCTTACCATTCAATTTGAATTCAGTTTCAATATCTCTGATGAGATAATGCCATTAAATGTCCAAAGACTCTTCAAACTCTACATTGTCATCACTGCAGAGCTCTGAGTTTTAATCCCAATACTGGATTCTATTAATCAAGCATTTTTTCCTTCTTAAATGCAAGCATCTGATCAGTGATTAGATCACACAGGGCTTATTTAAAGCAATTACAAGAAAATACTTTCACTTTGCCCAAGGAGGTAGGACCTAAGAGACTGCATTATGTAGGAAAGAAAAAGAAGCTTCAGAAAAAGTATCCTGCACTTTCTCTGTGACTGGCACCTAATCTGTAAAGTGGGAGTGGGTTTTCAGAAATAAATATTTCTCAAAGAAAATGTGCAATACTCACCTGTAAACTGGGTCATCTCCCAATTTCTTTTATGTATTCAGCAAGCACATTGTGAAGGTTGCTTATATACCAAAGCTGAACTGAGCTCTGGGATGCAAACACCATAATAAGTCATGGCCTTGCCCTCATTTCCATGTAGTGAAGAAAGGGAATAGATAACTCAACCAGTTAATAAACAGTTGTATTAATATCATGATAAATAAAAGCATCAAAAAGTTACATTTAACGTACAGGAGTTTGGGGAAGAGGTATAGTGCAAAAGAGACCTTGAAAGGAGTGATTGATAGCCTGAGAAAGTAAAGGAAGCTTAGTGCACCTCAAGAATAAATGAGAAAGTAGGGAGGGGTGGCAAGAGTTATGGGATGGAACACAGGCAACAGCAGATTACACAAGGAATGGAAGCCAAGTTCAGGATTCAGACTGTGCTAAAAAAGCTGGGATGCCTTGGGGGCAGGGGAGGGGACATCATGGAAATGAGAATGAAATCAGCGTTTTGGAGAGATCATTAAAGTAACAATGAGGAGAGTAAGTTGAGAGCAGTGTAGGGAGGAGGGAATGTCCATTTCTGAGGACACTTCAATAGTCCAGATAAAAGATGGAGATAGTGTCCTCTGGGGGGTAATGGCTCAGGGAATAGATAAAAAGTTGAAGTGTAACAAGGACAAGTGACTTGGCCTCCCCTACATCTCCTGATGGGTAGAACAGGTTTTTGAAACAAGCTAATGGGGTCCCAAGCCTGTCATCTTTTTCTTGTACCCCAGTTTCCTTACCATGTGTATGGAACAAAGTTAGTCTTGGGGATGACAAGGGTTGGGGTTCCTGAGCAGAGTGGAAAGTAGTTTGGAAGGAGAGTATACTAGAAACAGAAAATCCCAGAGCATCTGGCTGCAATGGCACCCAAAAGAGAAACTAGAGAAGAGATGAGAATTGATGTCTATTGATGAGCTATGGAAGGTAGTCTCTGGCAGTGTTTCTCAAACTTTCAAGTGCCTAGAAATTCCTTGGGGACCTTGTTTAGGAGATTTACATTCTGCAGATCTGGAGGGAGCCTGACATCCTGCTTTTCTAACACTCCTCTACCTGAGGCCAGTGCTGTTGGGTCCAGAACTGGACTTTGAGCAGCAGTAGCAAAGTGCTGGTCACCAGCCCAGAGTGCCTGTCAGATGAACCAGGAACTCAGTTCTCATGTTACTGCTTAATTGTTTGACTGTGACAATGTATGAATTTTCTAGGGCTGCTGTTAAGGATGTAGCACAAACAGGTTGGTATCAACAGGAAGCCATTGACCCACAGTTCCAGAGGCTAGCAGTCTGTGGGATTGCCCTCCTCTCTGAAGGTTGGTGGTGCCCTTCCTTGCCTCCTCTAGCTTCTGCACTCCCTGGGATCACTTGATTTGGGGGTTCATTGCTCTAGTCGCATGACTATCTTCCTCCCCTGTGACCTCTTACTGTGTGTCTGTGTCTGTTTCTGAATTTCCCCTTTTCATAAGAACACCGGTCATGTTGGATTAGCACTCACTCCAAGAACCTCATTTTTACTTGACTACTTCTGTGAAGACCCTATTTCTAAATCAAGTCACATCCTGAGGTACCGAGGTTTAGGACTTTGACTTGACCTCTTTTCAGAGACATAATTCCAACCATCACTTAGCCCTCTGAGTCTCAGTTTCTTTATTTGTGAAATGGGGATGATGATTCCTACTTTATACAATTAAACTGGATGGAATAACAAAGGCAAAATACCTGGTGCATGAGGCAAATTGTAGTTAAAAAATGAATAGGAGACAGGTATGGTGGTGCATGCCTGTAATCCGAGCAGCTCAGGAGACTGAGGCATGAGGATGGCATGTTTGGGCCAGCCTTAGCAACTTAGGCCCTAATCAACTTGAAAGACCCTGCCTTAAAGTAAAAAAAATTAAAATGGCTGGGGATGGGCTTAGTGGTTAAGTGCCCCAGAAATCAGTCCCCCAGGAGACTGAAACTATGAGTTGTATAAAGTCACCCTATTATTAAGATTTAAAATCCAGTTTTCTCCAAAACCCCAGATGTTTATTTCCACCTCGAAAGGACTGGCATGGGGAAAATATAGACAAGGTAGAGTTAAAAATAATCTCTGCTACAGGCCCAACAGTGAGAAAGATGATTATTATTTTTATTTAACCATGTAGGGACATGTGCTGAATACAGATTCTGGTTTCAAAGTGTCCAGAATCACAGATGAGGGGAGCAGAACACACAGGGACTGGAGCGGGGAGGGCAGAGGATGGATGAGGCATGAAGCCGGGAGGCTTCACCCCGCTCACCGGCTCTTATGACGCTTCTTCATGTCTCAGTGCTGCATCGGCATTTCTTAATAGGCCATAGAAATTCACGATCAAAATTTAAAAGCTAAAAATACTTCCATGACATCTTGGCAAATAGTTTTTTTTTTCTTTCTTTCTTGAAAAAACAAAACACCTGAGTGTTTTCCAGCCAACAAAGAAAGAACTGTGTAGGCTGTGATGAGTAATTGAACCTACTTTTGTCTGTTTGTGATAAACATTTGCAAAACACATTATCCTTTTGACATTTCCCTTAGGATTGCTCAGAGCCCATTTTCTGCAAGAGACCTTCCATCCTCACTGGGGTCCTGTAATTACCTCCTTGGAAGAAGATCATCTCAGCTCTTCAGCGACATTATGGGTTTTAAACAATTGATTTCTAATTGTTGTTTTTGCTCTTAGGTTCCACGATCTTTAAGGGGAAAGAAACAGTGTTGTGGTGAGGTACGGAAAGACAGACAGCCTCATACTGTCTGGAAGATGATAGTTTTGGGGAAGGAGGTGGATGCTTGATCCTATTTCTTCCTCTTGTCAATTTTATGGCTATTGCTTGATCAGTGGTAAAGAGGACCAGACTGTCTGGGTTTGGATCCAGATTCTGTCATTTTCAAGCTATGTGGCCTTGGGAAAATTGCCTAAACCTCTGTGCTTTGGTGTCCTCATTGTAAAACTGGCATAATAATAGTACCTGGCTCATAGAACCATTGTGAGCATTAAAGAAGCTAATATGTGTCAAGAGCTTCATTATGTGCACATGGGAGTAGACACTCAATAGATGGTGATTTTGATGGTGGCTGTGATTATTTTGGAGTGAGGAATGATAGCCTTGAAGTTGTTACCACTCATTTACTATGGAGTCTCCTTGGTTTTGCCTGCAAAATGAACTGATGACCAGTGCCTACATCCTATAGTATTTTACACATCAACATGGGCAGGAGTCTGCGTTGTTTAGTTTTGTTTCCAATTGTAATGGATACCACTGAGGTGGTATTTAGCAGAGGAGTTAAATGACCATGATAACATTTTGTAGGATTATTCCATCTATTCCTTGGGGACTAGATGGGACAAAGGTGGTGTCCTTTGTCCTATGAGTCCAGTCAGGAGTTGGAATGGGTGAGACATGTCAGGGCATCCATATGGGGTCCTGGGGGAGATGAAGCAAAATAAATTAAATGTGCAAATTACAGGCCCACTGTACAGGGCTCAGTTACAGAGGGGTGATGCCAAGGATGACTTTTAGATTTTTCAATAACTGGATAGGAGAACAATAATTGAGCAGTAGAAGAGAGAACAATAGTACCAAAGAAGAGAAATATAAATATTCTTAAGGAAGGGAAAAAAGAAACCAAGTTTTATGTGCTGAGGGAACAGTATGAACCAAGCTTGGCAGAAGAGGATGCTGCTGTATTTGAGGGACACTGTGCTGGTCACTTTCAATCAGGAACAACCCAGCTTTGTGTGAACTGTTGCTCAGCCACATTATCTGAGTATGGCCTCGCCATGTGCCACCTGAATACGTAGTGGTGCCCTACAGCCCCAGAATACTTCTTCTGTATTCCCAGGTAGATCTAGTTCAGTCTCATGCACATGAAAATGTTCTCAGTAAATGTTTCTTAGATTTAGAAAGTTCAAGAAGTAAAAGATAATGCATTTGTTCACCACCATCTTTGAGAACTTGTGCTAAACTTTGAGGATAAAGAAGATAAGCAAGATGTGGTCCATGCCCTTGAAGCTATGGATCTTCCTACACACTCCTCTTCCTCCCACCCCTTCTCTTTCCTTCTTCATCTTCTTCATCTACTCCTTCTTTCCTTCTCCTCTCTTCTTTCCCCTTCTCTCTTCTCCTTTTTATTCTTTTCTACCTCGCCTCTGTCTCTATCACAAGCACATGTATGCATACACACACACACACACACACACACACACACACACTCCACATACTGCTGCAAAAAATGGGAGACAGCAGCCTGGAGTCCAGTACTGAATCTCCTTGCAGATTGGTTCCAGGTCTGCTCAACATCCTTGTTATCCTCCAAGGATCAACAGACTAGTCATGGCCTATCCTCCTCATGGCAATGGTAGGAGCGTCTACTCTGCTAACAAATTTGTGAACTCTACCTGTGCTATCTCCACTAATATCCTGTTGGCCAAAGCAAGTGACAGGGCAGAAGCCAAAGTCAAAGCATTGGCACCTACAATCTGCCTGCAGTGGAGAAAGCCACAAAATTACCTGGCCAATGACATGAGTATAAGAAAGAATATGGAACCAAAGTTACTTTGGACAAACCTCCCATTTTCTAAGTTTCCTTACTGCTTAAAAAATGTGTTTGGGTCAGACCCATGAGAGTCACAACATGAGATACATCCTTCTAGTAGCACATAAAATGATATTAGGTGGCACATTAAATGTAGTCAATCCTTGGACATGGCATGAACTAGTATTAAGCACATAAAGTAATGATAATTCATTTTTTAAATTCATTTTCAGTATTCTCAAGGAGAAAGTCAGAGTTAGTGCAGAGTTCAGGCCTTTAACAATCTCCAGTCCTTACTAAATTCTCATCTTAACAAGGAACAAATAGGTCCCTGGTTTGGAGGCATCTGTAAGCCACTGTATCTATCTAGAATTTCAAAGAAAATGCTTTATTTTCATTTTATTTTCAACCTTATTATATTTAAAGGAAGTGTGTTTGTCAGTTTTCTGTCACTGCAACAAAATACCCAAGAGGAACAACTTAGAGGAGGAAAGAGTAAATTTGGCCTACGGTTTCAGAGGTTTCAGTCCTGAACCCATCACTATGGGCTTGTATTGAGGCAAAACATCACGGCAGGGAGGGTGTGATGGAGCAAAGGCATCTACCTCATGGTGGCCAGGAAACAGAGAGAGCAAGAGAAGGGCCCCAGATATTTACGCTTAAAGGGCATTCTTCCAATGACCTACTTTCTCTATGCTCCACCTCCTAAAGTTTCTACCACCTCCCAAAAGTACCACCAGCTGGGGACCACCCTTTCAACGCATCAGATTTTGGTGGATATTTAAGATCCAAACTATAATAGCAAATATTAAAAGAAAGTAAAAGTAACTTATTAGTGATGTGTAGATAATAAGAGATCATACCATGGAGTTTGAATACCTGGAATTTGAAGAATTTTAGAATAGAGGATTTCTATGGTGTGAGAACCTATGATTCTGTCAACTTCACTGCTCCAGTTGTGGTCTCTACTTCTACCCCAGGGCTTCCCTAGAGGAAGATGAGCAGCAAGGGGCATTGACCTCTTATGAAGGTCTCTAAGACCTTTCATTATTCCCCTCCCTTCTAAATGTGAGCAGCTCAGTTGCCAATATGACTGCCCAGCCAGATGTACTTGATTGACGTGAGCATTCCTACACAATGGATCAGAGTCAGTCAACCCAGGGCCATCCCTGCCCTTGGCATTGAGACACGTGGGCCCAGATTCCAAATGTCATGTCACATCTCCTCATGGCATCAAAGCACCCTTGAGAACAGAAAACACTAACAGATGGCTGAGCTGCCTTCAAACAGACTCCCCCAGACAGCCCGGGAGATGCAGAGCCCTGTTGGTGGCGATGGGTTGCAGCATATGTTCAGCAAAAAATGCCGAGGGGAAGAATGGTCCCTGTACTCACCGTGCCCGCAGAACCCTGGCTCGGATGCTGGGTATCAGCTGCCTTCTCAGAATGCCATTTGCTTTTGCAAAATATCCATTAAATCCCTGATCTCTAGCTTTGATTCTCTGGTATCTAGTGGCCCTAAAATGTGGTGGTGGGAAATTTTATTTATATTCATTATGTCACTAAAAAGCAAATGAATAGAAAAAGAGGCATCTTTTTCTTTTCCTTTTCTTTTTTTACAATAAGGAGGTTGATTTTTCTGGTTTAAGAATTCCAAACCTGGGTTTGTGAAACCTTATGAAGTCCAAAATCACCTGCAAAGTTTGTGACTGTGTACATATTTGGTTTATCTCAAGAAAGGGTCTAAAACTTTGGTTCAGATTCAAAAAAATGATCCATGTCTCATCATAAGTTTACTGTTCTAACTCTGCTTCTTAGAAAGAGTACATGAGCCAGTCAAGGTGGTGCATGCCTATAATACCAGTGGCTAGGGAGACTGAGACAGGAGAATCTAGAGTTCAAAGCCAGCCTCAGCAACAGCGAGGTGCTAAGCAACTCAGTGAGAGACCCTGTCTCTAAATAAAATACAAAATAGGGCTGGGGATGTAGCTCAGTGGTTGAGTGCCTTTGAGTTCAATCCCTAGTACTCCCTCCCACTGCAAAAAAAAAGTTACCTATATATTGGGCTGGGGATATAGCTCAGTTGGTAGAGTGCTTGCTTCACAAGCACAAGACCCTGGGTTCAATCCCCAGCACTGAAAAAAAAAAAAAAAAAAAAAAGAGAGAGAGTACATGAGGCAGAGAAATGTCTAAACTAATCTAGACTAAACTGGGAAACAGTAAAACAGTATAAGGTAACCATGTTTTTCCCTTGAGAGGAACATTAAGAACAACATCTGCCATTTATCTTCATCATAATTTCGAAAAGAAGGTTATTTCAGTAAGACATGAACAAAATATAGGAAGGCCATAAACTCAGATTAAAAACATAAATTTTAGTTTTATTAAAAAATATTACTCTATTGTCCATTTTTGTTTCATTTAGGTGAGGACTAGCCGCCAGCACTGTCTGTGGACCTGGATTTGGGAACCACTATTCTCAGGGTGGCGATAACTACTCAGCCTGCAAATCTCTGAGAAATCATGACTTTCTCTGGGATTTCCCAGGGCCTGGGCCACCATGAGAGAAGTTCATCATGAATCTCACCATGATTATGATTGCTGTACACACCCCACGGCAAGGATAGTGGTCTCTGTAGCAATTCATCCCAAGACCTACTGACCATGCCCTCTTGTAGGCCAGTCCTGACCCAGGCATTGGACATCAGGAGTGAGAGGTGCCATCCCCTCCCTGGGGTGCTCATACATAGCGGAAGCAGTGATAGAAATGGCATCAGTTGGCATTGTCACCTGTGTCACTACTCCCCCCCCATCAAACAAGCAAAAGAAGTGAAGGATGGGATGCAAGAATTATCACATAATCCATATTTCTATGCATTGTGGGAGCCCTGAATGGCACCTACCAAATTAATTAATTCTCCTCTGGAAAGGAATTAATGTCTTTTAGAAGTAGTGGAAGCAGTGATATGACAGGCTGGTTTGGTGGCCCACACCTGTAATCTCAGCAGCTTGAGAGGCTGAGGTAGGAGGATCTCAATTTCGAAGCCAGGCTTAGATATTTAGTGAGGCCCTAACCAATTTAGAGAGATCCCATCTCTAAATAAAATATAAAAAGGGCTGGGGATATGGCTCAGTGGAGGACGCTTGCCTAGCATGTATGAGGTCTTGGGTTGGATTCACATAGCACCACGTATAAATAAATGAATAAAATAAAAGTCCATCAACATCTTAAAAATTTTTTAAAAAAAGAATACAAAGTATAGACAGAGAGCACTCAGAAGGAGCGCCTGCCACTGCCTGTGTGGACACACAGCTGTAAGTTTGCAGAGCTCACTATAGAGTCAAGTGTCTTCAGTGATGCAATGGCAAGATTCATTTCTTAAAGTGCAGTTTAGACACCTGCCTGTGCAAGGGCTGGGACTCCACTGATGAGCACTAAATGCCCAAGGGAGCACCAGGGCCAGAGCCCATGCTGAAGAAGAGCTGGAACAAAGGGAGGCAGCCTGCAGAGTGGGGAGAGATGCAAACGATTCTGTGGATCACAAGGTCAAGTGAGAGGGAACCAGGAGTCGGTTTCAGCATCCATTGTGCAGTATGCAGAGTTGCAGACAATTTTAGGAGGGTTTCACTGTTGAGAGCAGGCTTGGTTGTCATGTGTCTTCTTTGTTGTTTCCATACAGACCTGAGTTAAGAGAACCTCTTTGGCTATTTTTGCACAGCAAAACCTGAATTGAGTGGATATTGCCAGATAATGATGAATAGATATCTATTGGGTAAGTGGATAAGTAAGTGACAGCAGCCACTTTAAGGTTTCAAAGATGATACGTGTGCTCTCAACACATGTGGTAATGGTATTCCCCTTCTGCTTTGAGAAGCCAAAGCAGAGGTCAATTGCCTTGGCCAAAGGCACAAAGCCAACCTCAGCTACCCGGAATTCACTGACTCTGGCAATAAGGGCTGAAAGGAGGCTGTCAACCTTAAAATCCCTGAGCAACAGTCAGTCCCTTTTCCAGAGAAACCAGGGATCCAAGCCTCGTATAACATTCTGTTGTTCAATCCTGAGTTTTTGAGGATTAAGACTGAGTCCTGCTCACCACAATGTATAGGGACCGATATTAATAGAAGATTCAAAAAGACGAATGAAAATATCCTTGTAAGGAGGGCTGGATCTGTGTTAGCATAAAGAAAAGATTGTTTTGGGGTTTTTTTTGTTTTGTTTTGCTTTTTCTGTACCAGGGATTGTACCCAGGGGTGCTTAACCACTAAGCCACAACCTCAGCCCTATTTACTATTATTCTTTTTTAAAATGTTGAAAAAGGGTCTTGCTAAGTGGCTTGGGGCCTTGCTAAATTGCTGAGGCTGACTTTGAACTCATGATCCTCCTGCCTCAGCCTTCTGAGCCACTGTGCCTGGCCTAGATAGAATAAAAAAAGGAAGACTGGGAAAAACTGCGAACTTGGAAAATTTAATGTTCTAGAAAGGATCAGAGACTGTGATTTAGGGTAAAATTTAAAAGTTATTTAGCCAAACTAGATGGAAATACTGACGTACACAGGAAGGTAATGATATCATTGTTTTTGCACAATAAACTAATAACAGAGCAGGAATTAGAATCCAGTCTTCTGGCAGCCTGGCCCAATACCCGCAGCATCACATCAGACCTTCCAAGGATGCTGCCCCAACACATGAGAGGACTATGAAGCCCAAGGAAGAAATTTTGATTGCAGAGATATTTTTTTTCCTTTCCAGAATACAGACCTCGGAGCACACTCTGTATTGTTGTGAAGGGAAGGTGTGGGACCTATTCCCTGGACAAATGTATAAAGTAGATTTTTGGGCTGTCATCTTGGGCAGAGGACCAGAATAAACCCAGCAACTGGTCCATTTTATTTCCTGCAGCAACATCTGTGCCTCTAACATTTCAAGCTCTGGATGACAACATTAATACTATCCCCAAGTTCAAAGGCTTCACTTTCTTATTTGCTGCTTCTAAAGCAGTGGGCTTTGGAGCTTTGGTTTTGTACGGACAAGACTTGGGGCTGTGAGAAGTGTGAAAGCAGATTCCATTTCCACTCTGATGACAACCTCGTGTGAAAGCATATCTAGGAGTAACTCAATTTTCCCTTTAACCCACTCTAATCATGCTCTCAGTCCCTCCAGCGCACCAATGCCACTTTGGTCAAGGTCACCAGTGACCTCTGTGTCACCTCACATAGTGGTCAGCTCTCGGTCCTCACTCGACAGTCGGTGTCATGCAGGACAGTAGGTCAGCCTCCCCATGAAGCACATGCTTCACTGGGCATCCAGGACAGAGCTCCCTGGTCCTCCTTTCCTGTCTCTACAATCTCTTCATATTCTTTGCTGGTTCCTCCCATCTTGCCCAGCCTCTGAACACTGGAGTTTCTCAGGTCTCTATCTTCGAACATTCCTTCTTCACCAAGGTTCACTCCTTGGGTGATCTCTGCCAGTTCGTATCCTCTACAGGGTGACAATTCCAGCATGTGGTTACCCCTACTTTCAAAATATGGTCTGATTAGCCAGGCACAGTGGCGCACACCTGTCATCCCAGAGGATTGGGAGGCTGAGGCAGGAGGAACACAAGTTCAAAGCCAGCCTCAGAAACTTAGTGAGGCCCTAAGCAACCCTGTCTCTAAATAAAATATAAAAAAGGGCTGGGGATGTGTTAAGCACCCTTGGATTCAATCCCCAGTACCAAAATAATAATAATAATAATAAAAAGCATCTATGGTTCGACCACTTCTCACCATATCCCCACTGCTAACACCACTGCCGTCATTTCTTTCCTGGATGACTACAGTGGCTACCTGCTTTCTCTCCCTGTGTCCACCCTTGTTTTCTATATTTTATTTAAAAAAAATTTTTTTGGTCTAAAAAGCAAAGCAATTAAAAAAAAAATCAGGCAGAAGAAAGCATTGCTCCAATGCTCAGCCCTTCCCTGTCATACCTGGTTTCTTATCTCAGAATAAGCTCTAAAGTCCCTGATAATCTCCTTTTGCTACTCTGTTTATAGCTCCACCTGCTTTTCCAGGCATGGTGGTCTCCCTCTCTTCCTCAAACACAATAGACACAATTGGACCTCTAGGTTTTCACACTTGCTGTTTCTCTGCCTGCAATGCTCTCCTCCCGGAGACCTGCAAGCTTGCTCCTTCCCCTTGGTCAGGTCTTTGCCTGACCTGTTACTCCCAACACTCCTGACACCAAATGTGTGAGTGTTTTGTTCACACCAACCAATTTTCTAGCTCTCTGGACACCCATTGGATGTCCCACAATTCCACCCAATTCTGAAGCTAACTACTGAGAGTTGCATCAGTTTAAAAGCTGAGTCCTGTGGGGCTGGCCCTCACTTTAGATGCCAATTGTAGTTACTAGGTCCTTAGGCGGCCCACACTTCTGTACAACTTGGATACAAATCAGGAGTTCTCACGACCCCTTTCTTAGGTTGAATAATTTACCAGAACAACTCCCAGAATTCACAAAGGCACTTTTCTTATTCTTACCGATTTTTATAAAGGAGTCAACATTGGAAGTGTCAAAGAGATGCATAGGGCACCATGTGGGACCCCAAATGCATCACCCTCTCAGCTCCTCAGTGTGATCACTAACCCAGAAGCTCTCTGAACTCTGCCATCTGGGAATTTATATGGAGAATTCGTTAGGCAGGCACAAGTGCTCATTCTTGGTCTGTGCTGACTGACTCAACCCCTAGGCCCTCTTGTCCCTGCTAAGGTGGGAGGGTGTGCTGGAGGTTCCAACCCTCTGGTCACAGTTCCTCTGGCAATCAGACCCTGTCCCAAGCTATCTAAGGGCTCATCAAGAGTCATCTCATTAGCATAATCCCAGCTCTGGTTGAAAAGAACATGTCATGAATACCAAAAGGCTCCTCTCACCCTATCACTCAGCACATTCCAAAGGTTTTTGGATCTCAGGGACAAAGACCATATCTGTAATTTTTATCATGTTATGCAGCTGAAATGCTATCCAGTCAATAGGCTTCCCTGTTCTACCCCACATGACAGAGCAGCTGCCCTCCCTCCCTGTGTGGTCTCTGCCTCTCTTATCTCTACAGCAGCTATCATAATTGGACAAGCCATGAATTCACTCACTTATTGTCCTCCCCACTAGAATGTAAACGCCATAATAACTGGGACGCTGCCTATTTTGTTCACTGCTCTCTCTCCAACACCTCAAATGGTGTCTGGCATACAGTGGCTACTCAATAGTTATTGAACAAAAGAACCAAATTAGCAAATCTTGTCCAAGATCTACAATCAAATACAGGGAACAATACATTTAATGCCACTACAGGGAGAAGAAGCTTTCACAGGATACATTTGACTGCTCTGAAATCAATACCTTAGGCTCACTGACAGATCTGATTCCTCACAAAAATATTAAAAATGAAATGACATCCTATTTTATATAATAGGGCATAGTGGTTAAGAATGGAGGTGCCAGACATAGTCTCACTCTATTTCTTAGTCACTCTGTGTCCTTGGGCAAGTCATCTAACCTCTCTCTTTGATTTCTCTTCTATAAACTGATGATGATGTTAGTGCCTGCCTCTTGAAGTTGCCATAAAGATGAAAAAAGATGTTTCATAGTTGAGGCACTTAGAACAGGGCCAGATACACAGTGGGTAACTATGTATTAGCTTCTCCTATTACACTAAGGTGGATTGTTAAAAAATACTCTGTTTTGTTTCCTGAGAAGCTTTCCTTTCTTTCTTTACTTAGGGGATGCACCTATTAGACCATACACAGTTGGCCCTCTGTATCTGTGGGTTTTGAATTCGTGGATTCAACCACCTATGGATTAATTTTTTAAAAAATTACAACTATACTGAATAGGTACAGACTTTCTTCTTGTCATCGGTACCTACACAATGTGGTTCAACTATTTACATAGCATTTTCAATGTATAAGTTATGGTAAGTATTTAGGAATGATTTAAACTATATGAGGAGATGGGTTGTGGCTCAGCGGTAGAGCACTTGCCTAGCATACGTGAGGCACTGGGTTTGATCCTCAGCACCACATAAAATAAATAAGTAAATAAAATAAAGGTATTGTGTCCATCTGCAACAAAAAAATTAAACAATAAAGTACATGGGATGATGTGTGCAGGTTATATGCAAGTGTTATGCCATTTATATAAGGATCCTGGGCATCCATAGACTTTGATATTTGGGTGCGGGGGTCCTGGAACCAATACCCCATAGGGCAACTCTGTCCACATACACATGTGCGTGTGTTTGTGACTTTCTTTTTTTCTGTGTCCAGTTTCTTTGTCCTACACAACCCCTGAAGCAGGGCTCAGCTGAGATACTTCACTCCAACAAATATTAATGAGCAATATAGATCTTACTTAATATTTTATAGGATCTTGGAAGAGAGGGTTTATAAGGCCCTCTCTTATACAGTTTAGAAGCACTCTTCAGATATTTCTCTTCTCTCAAGTTGCTTGTTGGCCACACCAGTGACCAGGTTCCCTCCCTCATGCTTTCCCACAGTTCCCTGGTATGTTCCTGCTCTTCACCCACCATAACCCAAATTCTGACAGCCACATTTCCAGCAGAAGCTCTTACAGGAGACTGTATCTCACCTGTATCTTCCTCATTCTTGTATCCTTCTATCCTGTACACTTAGCAGAGAGCCTGCCAATGCTCTGTGGGCTATCAAGAGAATAAATACTGAGAAGATTCTACACAACAATGGAAATAATCAGCAGAATTAAGAGACAGCTACAGAATGGGAGAAAGTATTTGCACATTATTCATCCAACATTCAGAATATGGAAGGAACTCAAAGAGTTGAACATCAATATAAAAATCTACCTTAATAATGAATCAAAGAACTAAACAGACACTTCTCAAAAGAAGACATACAAGTGGCCAACAAGTATAGGAGATAATTCTCACTCTTACCAATCATCAGGGAAATGCAAATCAAAACCACAATGAGAAACCATTTTTCCCAGTTAGAACGGCTGTCATCAAAAAAGCAAAGAGGATGCAGAGAAAGGGGAACTCTTATATACTGATAGCAGGAATGTAAATTACTACAGCCATTATGGGAAGCAATATGGAGTTTCCTCAAAAAACTGAAAATAGAACTACCATATGATCCAGCAATTCTACTACTGGATATATATCCCGAAGGAGAAGAAATCATTATACTAAAAAGATACTTGCACTGCCATGTTTTTTGAGCTGTTCTCAAGTTAAAATATGGAATCAACCCAGATGTCCATCTGTGGATGAATGGATAAATAAATGTGGCATGCATATACAATGGAATATTATTTGGCCATAAAAAAGAATCAAAACTTGTCATTTGCAACAACATGGATGGAAATGGAGGCCATTATGTTAAGTGAAATAAGCCAGACACAAGAAGAAAATTGTCACGTTTTCACTTATTTGCGTAAACTAATAAGTCAGGTTTTTAGACTAACAAAATGGAACTGTGGTCACTAGAGACTGGGAAGAGCAGTGGGGAGGAGGGCTGGAAAGAAATCCAATAAGGAGCACCAAACACAAAGTGAAGAAATCACTTCGGATCTTCAGCATGGTAGGAGAACTATTGTTAAAACAATCTATAGTTCATAATTAGTAGGAGAGTATGAAATTCCCAACACACAAAATGATTGACGTTTGAAGAGATGGAAATGCTTATTACCCTGATTTGATTATTACACGCTATACAAATGTATTTTCATAATGTACCCCATAAAGATGTTCAGATATTATGTCTCAATAAAAATTAAAATGGATCAATGGAAGAACCTTACATATGAATACATCATTTTTTTATGGACAGGGAAATGGAGGCAAAAGAGTGTCCAAGGTCTGGGGAACAGTCAAAAAGAGACCTTCAGAGTCTCCTATTCTCCTCTGCCTCTGTCTACCACAAAGGCCAACCTCTAGAAGGCTTTCCACCAAATACCTGGAATAATCCTGACCTTTTCTGTCTCTTATAAAGATCAACATTACACCAGGAGGTGGCCTAGCACCATGAAGAAAGCTCTCTCTCTCAACAGCTGCTTTATTTATTTCATGTCCCACCTTGAAAAACTAATCAAACATACAGGAACCTTCAGAATATTCCAAGAAGACTTGATTCTTGCTGGTGGATGGGTTCAGGAAACACATACTGGTGAACACACACTCCACTCCACTCCTACCCTGTGCAGACTACTCCAGGCTGAGCAGGGTCCAGGGTCTGAGCAACAGGCCCAAGAAATAGCTATAAGGAACAGACCCTGCTGGTGACTGCTAGGCTGTGACTCCATCTCTGTGTATTGTTTTGTTTTGTTCTTTTTTGTCAAAGTGAAGAATAACTCAGCTATGAAAAAAATAGAGAAAAAATAATAATCCTTGAGGGTTGTTTCTTTGGGCTATTTTAGGAAATCCCTTCTTTTCTTTTTCACATGGAGCAAGCACAGGCAGTTTTATGCCTTGTGGCACCTTAGAGTTTATCCTATGTTCCAAGGTGACCTTTGCTCCTCTGGGCAACTCTCCAGCCACCTCCCCTCCATGTTCTGTGTCATCCCTGCATCCTCTACATGCACGGCTGCCATTGCTCTGCAGTCACAAACCCAGCTCCCCCATGGATGACGAGTTTCCTAAGGGCAGCACTGCACTCTGCATACCCAGTACACCCTCAGTACCCAATAAATTCAGTTAAATACAGAACCAATGGAAAATGCACTGAACTGAGATCAAGAAAAGCAGATTGAACCCCAGTTATGACCTAAATGCCTTTTTAACCAGGGGAAACCTTGGTTTGCTCATGTGTGCAGTAGACCTGATAACCCTCTCATTGACCTTACAGGATTGGTGAACTAATGAATGATTATATGAGACAACACATAAAAACTTTCTAAAGGAAAAAGTTCATTCAAATATAGAGAACTACTGTTAAGAAATATTACACTCCAATTTATTAAGGATAACCCCAAAATCAGTCCAGAAACTGTTAAGAACCATCCAATATAAGTTGAAAGAATAGTTTTATTGGACCAGGTGTGGTGGTGCATGCTTGTAATCCCAGTGGCTCAGGAGGCTGAGGCAGGAGGATTATAAACAACTTCAAAATCAGCTTCAGCAACTTAGTGAAGCCCTGAGCAACTGAGCGAGACCCTGTCTCAAAATTTAAAAATAAAAATAAAAAGGGCTGAGGCTGTGGTTCAGTGGTTAAGTGTCCCCAGTTTCATTCCCCAGTACCAAAATAAATAAATAAGTAAAAATGAAAAAGAGTAGTTTTAATGGGAATGGTGGAATTCATTCAGAAATGCAACACCTTTTTAAACTGAGAAAATAAAAAAGTATCGACATTTGTACCACATTACTATAGTAGAGGAGACAAATTAAAATGCAGGATGGGAGAAGGATAGGATAGGAGAGGGCAGTAAGGGAGCTGAGACACAGGAGGGTGCAGCACTGTCCAATATACACTGAGCAGACTCCTTCATGATCTCACTAATCCTACAACCCTTAAAGGTGGTTATATGCTCATTTTATGATGGCAAAACCCAGCTGGTAAGTGGCAGAGCCAGAATTTAAACCCCAGGCTGGTTAAAACTGAAGCCTGCCAGCACGATCTACTTTACCACAATCAAGTTTATATTAGGAGTTTGTAATTTATAAAAGCTACAAGACCAGCAAAATTCAGAAAATGGTGTAATTGACTCACATCTGTGAAATAGAATAATTAGCAACTACTGAACAAATATAAATAAAAATATTAACACTATGTCATAGGTCCTAAAATTTCCTAACAGGAAAATGCTCTGATTGGCTATTTCTGGTAGGGTGAGGCATGAGATGTAGTGGGTGTTGTTCTATTTTGTTCTCATAACTGCCTGACTAAAGCATGAGTTAGAGAAGAATTGTTTTCCTAGACAATTTTCATGTCAATAATAGATGACTGTATTTTTAGCATCATCTTTATTGATATACAATTTACATGATATAAAGTGAACTCATGTTAAGTGTGTTCATCATTGTGTTTTATTAAATGCAGATACCTGTAGAACTACTCCCATAATTGAGGTAGGGAACATCTTCATCATTCCCCAAAGATGCTTTATGATGTTTTCCAGTGAATCTCCCCATTCCAACTCAGAAACCCTGACAACGAATGATAAGATTTTTGACATTACAGATTAGTTTACTCTCTTCTAGAGAGTCATGTAAATGCAATGTATGTACATACTGTAAGTGATGTTTGGACTCTGACTCCTTGCAACCATCATACTAATTTTGAGATTCACCTAAATCATTGCATGTATTAATATTTTATTCCTTTTCATGGCTGCTGTTCCTTTGTATGGATTCACCACAATTTGTTTACACATTCACTTGTTGCCATGGTTTCAATGGTATCCTCCAAAAAAGCATCTGCTAGAAACTTACTCCCCAGCACAATAGTGTTAACAGATGGAATTTTTAAGAACTGATGAGGTCATGGAGGTTATAAGGGGTCTTCTTTCATAAATGGATCAATGCCATTCCCATGGGGACAAGTGCAGTTCTGTGCACAATCATTCTCTCTCTCTCTCTCTCTCTCTCTCTCTCTCTCTCTGTCTTCACCTCTCACTCTTTTCCTCTTCCTCCTATTTCTGCCCTTCCAACATGGGATCACTCAGCAAAAAAGACCCTCACCAGATGCAGACACTTTGATCTTGGACTTCCCAGACTCCAGAACTATCTGAAATAAATTTCTGTCATTATAAATTATCCAATTTCAGGTATTCTGTGATAGCAGCAAAAAATAAATAAATAAATAAATAAATAAATAAATAAATAAGCTAGACACTTGCTAATGAACATTTGATTCATTTCCAGGGTTTGGTTATTATGAACAACACTTCTCTGAACATTCATATGCAAGTCACTACATGGACATACATTTTCATTTCTTTCAGGTAAATAGGAGTGGAATTGCTAGGGTAGAATCTAGGATAAATGTTTTTTTCCAAGAACAAAAGATTTTAATTTCAGTGGAGTAAAATTTTTCTATTTTTTGTTTTATGATCTATTTCCTAAGAAATGTTTATCTGCCACAAATTTATGAATATCTGCTTATTGTTTTCTTCTATGAGTCTTATTTTTATTTCTTAAAACAATGTTTCTGCTCTCTCTCCTTCTTAGATTCTAATTACACATAAAGTCACTGATTATTGACCCACTAATATTTGTAGCTCTTTTTTTCTCTTATTCTTTATTTTGTGTTATTTCTATTGCTGTTTTCAAAATCCCTTATCTTTCCTTTTGCAGTGTTTAATCTGGTATTAAGCATTTCTAGTGACTTACATATTTCAGATGTTATGTTTTTCAACTCTATCAGTTCATCCTGATTCTTTTATTTACATAGTTTATATTTCTTCTGTTAATGTTCAAGGGTTCCTTTAAATCCATGACCATATTTAGAATGTCTCAACACCTGTTTACTATTTCTATCATTTCTGCCTTCACTGGGTCTATAAATATTTACTGACTGATTTTTTTCTAACTATGGATCACATTTTCTGCTTGTTCACATGTCTTATAAAAGGCAGAAGATTTATACAATCTGAAGAGAAACCAGAGTATATGTTCACATATCTTGTCGTTTCTTTGGATGCTGGCCACTCACTATAAATGTTTAGTTATTGATTTCCTAGATTTTGTTGTCTTCTTTCAAACAGTGTTAAAGTTTGTTTTGGCAGCTACTTGTGGATCAGCTTGATCACTCAAGCCTTGTTTTTAAGCTTTGTTAAGGCAAGTCTAGAATGGTCTTTACTTTTGGGTTAGTTTAACCCAATCACTGAAGCATGCCCCTTCTTGAATATTTAATTAATTCACTGAAATCTGCCTCCTCTTTTGCTCAGAACTCAAACTCTGTCGAGGCATCTGTGGAGCTCAGAGTTCTCTATGTCCTTTGCTCAGCTAAACAGGGTTTGCCCTATGAGTTCATGGGTTAGCATACAGTGAGAGTCAAACTGGGGCTCTCTGCATATATTTAGAGCTTGCTCTCCGTGCACTAGCCTCTCCTCTGGAATCACGTCCTGCTACTTCCAATCACCTCAGTTTCACTGAAGTCTGATCATCCTCTCCTCAGCTCTGGAGTTTGCTGTGCTCTGCTTAATTCTTCCTCCGTTGCACTCCAGAAACTGCTTCTAAGGCAGAAAACAAGAGCAAGTGTAGCTTTTACCTCATGTGTTTCCAGCTTCTCAGGAATCACATTTATAGTCTGCCTACTGTCCAGTGCCAACATTCAGCTGTTTCACAAAGTTGTCCAGTTTTCTAGTTGTTTACAGTGCAAGGGTCAGTCTAGTAATAGTCACTCTAACACAATTGAGTAGAAGTTCCAAATATCTTTTAAGACAAAGTAAAGAGCTGCTCTAGAATTCAAGAAGACTCTATTTAGAATCTTGGTTCTTTTACTAGCTGTGATTTTTACAAAAACAAATAACTTCTTACCTCTATCTTCTCATCTCTAAAATTGGGATTAAGAATCCTACCACACAGAATAGTTGGAAGGACTATCTGATCTAAAAAGATTTCCTCCCTGCTTTCTTTCCTTCTGTCCTTTCTGTCCTCCCTCTGTTCCTTCCTTCTTTTCACAAATATTCTCCAGGCAATGGAGAATCAATAGTAAAAGCCAGGAAAGAGCCCACCCTTAAGTTTAACTTCTGGTGAAGATAAATATAGGAACAAATTAAGGCAATATTTCAGATAATGAAAAATTTTAGGAGGGAAATAAAACAGTGATGTGACCAGAGAGTAAATGAGGAGATCACATTTATATAAGGCCATTAGAAAGGTCCTCTTTGAGGAGGTAACAACAGAGTTATGAGCTGAACAGAAATAAACCAGGAATATAAGGAGAGCAGAAAAGTATTCCTGGCAGAGGGATCAGCAACTGCAAAGCTCTTGGGTGAGAATGAGCACATTTACCACAAAAGCTGAAAGTTTTGAGTGGCTGCAGCAAAGTGGAAGCGGGCACCAGGGCACAAGGTCAACCTGGAGAGACAGTCGGGAACCAGGTGGCATGAGCCTTGAAGGCCAAAGTTAAGGGTTAAGTGGTATGGAAAGAGCCATCACAGAGGTATTTTTTTTGTTTTGTTTTGTAAGCAAAGGAGAGATAATAAAATATAATTTCTGGTTTTTGAAAAATGCTCCCATCTCCTTTGAAAAGTTCTAATAGTGCTATAATTTTAAAAGTTCATTGGTAAAATGTTAATTGAATTTTGCCAATATTTATGGAGTAAATGCTCAATGTCTTATGTTGTGGCAATAGATAAGATATCCTCTGACTACCTGCATCTCAGAATCTTCTTGGGAAGTTAGAAATATGCCAAGTAGCCATGGTTGCTCCCTTACCATTGCTGAGCAGAGGAAAGGAAAATCTTCAGTGGGCCAAAACTGATGCTAAGTCTGAGAACTTTCTATCTACAGACAGTTTCCCACCACACCTTCCCTCTCAGTGCATCCATGCAGATGAGACTGTGCCCTTCCCAACAAGCAGAGGCCTGATGCCACCAAAGCTGTATTTTGCTCCTAGCTGACAGTTTAATTTCCCTCCCTCACTTACCAATGACAAATGCTGAAATAAGTTTAAAAAGGAAGTCACATCTAATTAAAAGGATTTTAGACCTGAGAGGTAGGCACACCTAGATTATCTTCTGAGGTCACAGTAGGAGCCCACACCTCCAGACTGAGTATTGCACAATAAGAACCCAAACTGGAGTCAGCAGGACTCTGAACATTTAGATTTCCATCTCTCAAATTTGAACTTTATATTTCTACACCCATTGTTCCTCCTACATTTTTAACATGTTGAACTGGTGTGTTGTTCTTAACTATATATAGCATAGGCATTTAAATTAAATATGAAGTCATGCCAAGAAGGCAAAAGTAGAAAAGTGAGAAAAAAGTTGAAATAGATTGTAAGAGCATTTGATAAATACTGGTCAAGTAAAACTAGTTGCTAACTAGCAAGGCCTTTCAGAGGGGCTAGTATGAATGTTCACTATGCTCAAAACTTCTTTAACAATTAACATACATAGATTCCTTTTTACTATACATTCAAATAGATGTTATTTTCTGTTCAGTAATAGGTCTAATGTATGTTCACTGTGTTAAAAAATTAGAACATTTTTAAGAGTGGAAAATAGAAAAAGGAAAAATATTTGCATTTTGAAGGATATAGAAATTGGTTCATACCACAAAAAAAGAAAAGAAAATCCCATGTTCCCACTACCAAAATTTTAAACTTTTCTCATTGTTTTTTCCAATATTTTGTTCTGTGCTATTCTATGTATTTGGAATCACACTGTTTACATACTTTTCTGCCTAATGATTTTTTCAATTTTCCTTATAGCAATGTCCCATAGTATTGGATTATTATTACAGCTGAATAATCTCCTATTGTACACCTATAACCATTCCCCCATTATGGGAATTAAAATAAGGTGCTTCATTTAGGCTATTTCAATTTAAGTTACTTGAAGCATTCAATATCATAGCCAATGGAACTGGATATGATAGAGATCAACTTTCAGAAGCCTTGCCTCCAATATACCAAGACAGGAGGCAAACTGAACAAAGGCTGTTATCTGTAGACATCTTTTTTATTCCTGGAGTTCCACTACTTGATCTCCTGATTTTACACAAAAAACCTTACAAAGTTGGGTGATTTTCATTTTATAGGTGGAGAAACTGAGGCATACAGAAAATCATGATTTGGCTAAATCACACAGTTCAGTAAATAGCAGAAATGAAATTTAAACACAGGTCAAGAGTACTCCTAGGATAGATAGATTAATTTTTGGGGGGGTGGGGTTGGACAGGGATGGGAATGGAGCCCAGGGATTCACACATGCAAGGCATTGCTCTACTACTGAGCTATAGCCTTAGCCTCACCCCAAAAACTTTTTAACAGATCTCAATATGGAATAGTTACCAAGCTGGATCTTCACATTTGGTTAAAACAATTAAGAAAGAAAAAGCAAAAGCACAATGGGTGATTTGATGCTGAATAAATTCCTCAAATTGTTTATGTTAAAAATAATAGATAATTTTGCCGGGCTGGCACATGCCTGTAATCACAGCACTTGGGAGACTGAGACAGGAGGCTTGCCAGTTCAAAGCCAGCCTCAGCAACTTAGCAAGGCCCTCAGCAACTCAGTGAGACCCTGCCTCTAAATAAAATACAAAATAGGGCTGGGGATGTGGCTCAGTGGTCAAGTGCCCCTGGGTTCAATCCCCAGTACCAAAAAAAAGATAATTTGGTCTCTTAAAGACAGTAAAACTAATTTGGGTCTCTATCCTCCAAGGGTGGACTTATGATGCACATATCTTTAAGGCACAGTTTTCCTGTTGATGATACACAACATCGAATCTTGGACTCTTTGGGTAGATGGTAGGTTCAGAAGGGTGAATAATTAGTTTTCGATATATTTTCAATATTCTAGAAGGTTGAAAAACATTACTCATTCTACACACTCTAAAGCAATTATAATTAAACCTATTTTAGAGATAAAAAAGCCCGCAATATTAAGTTAATTCATATCTCCTATAAGGCAAATTTTTACCAATTTAAGGTTATTTATTCAACTCCTACCCAAATAACACTTAGGATAATTGTTTACCTTTTTCAGGTAGGCTTCCTTATTTTCAGCTAAAATGCAATAAGTTTGAAGAGAAAAAAAATGGATCTTAAAACCAGAGAATGAAATCAGGATCAACTCATTATTCTGGCTCCATATTGTGCAGATAAAGAACACTAAAAAAGAGGGCAAATGACTTGGCCAAAGACACACAGTGTTATAATACAGCACACAGCATAACTTCAGGACTGTGAGTTCAATGCCAGGCTCAGCAGTGTAATGAGGCCCTAAGAAACTTAGTGAGACCCTGTCTCTAAATAAAATACAAAAACAAGCTAGGGATGTAGCTCAGAGGTTAAGTGCCTCTTGGTTCAATCCCTTGTACAAAATAAATAAATAATAAAAACTGGGGCTTAAGTTTGATTCATTGTTCCCTGTTATATGTTAATAAACTGATTTTGCACACTATCTGCGGTACAGATCTGCACAAACACACTCAAATAAATGGAGGATCATGAGTTCAAAGCCAACTTCAGCAAAAGCAAGATGCTAAGCAACTCAGTGAGACTCCGTCTCTAAATAAAATACAAAATAAGGCTGAGGATGTGGCTCAATATTCAAATACCCCTGAGTTCATTTCCTAGTACCCCCCAAAAAATAAAATAAATGGAATCATATCAGCTAGTTTCCTTACAGATTGTGTTACTATCTGTGGTAATACCATACTATAACCCAAAAGGCCCAATCAGTATTTATATCTCCTAGAACTTCCTGTGTCTCTCTGTCCAATATTTGTAAGTTAGCAAGCTTTTTTGATTGCTTGTCTGTTTTTCAGTAAACAAGAGTTAAAGAAAAAAGTCATCTTAAAGTGCTTTTAAATTTTTCCTCGGTAAGAAGGTCATGCGTTGAAGCTACATTGAATGCCTAATGTCACATGGCTACTCAATATCGGTGGCTACTACCTTCTTAATGACAGTGGTAATTGGGTATATGTAACTAGAATCATTACAATAAATAGATTGATTTTAGATTGAAGCTTGAACACCACACTGTCCAATGAGGTTTAGAAACAATGCAGGGTGACATGATGACCAAAGAAAATCATTTAGCCTGAGCACCTGAAAATGGCCAGTTTTCACTAAGTCAGACTGTGCACCATCTAAACTTTTGAATTTTATCTATAATTTTTTCTGCAAGGCTATTAGTCTTTGTTCAGCAGGTATTTTATGTTTTCTTAATATTTATTTGCTTACTGTCAATATATGTCAAACAACATGCCAATATAGATAGATATATCAGTAGCTAACATTAATAAGGGCTTCTGTGTGCCAGGGCTGTGCATTGTTTTTTAAAGGCTTTATTTTAATTTGATCCTTAGCATGGTCCTATTGATACTATGATTATCACTAACCTATAAATGTGGAGATGAAGGTTCATTCAAATTAGTATGCCCAAGGTCACACAGAATAATAAGAAATAATAAAGGTGGTATTTTTTTTCCTGTGCTTGACATTGCTTGATTCAGTTCACCAAATCCTTGAAATAACCCCCTGAGGTAGTCATTATTATTATGCCCATTGAACAGATAAAGAAACTGAACCCTGGCGGTCCCAGGGTTATAAAGCTAATAAATGTGAGATGAAGCTTCAAACCCAGGCAGCCTGACTCTAGAATCTGGGTTCTTTGAAACTATGCTGTGCTGCCACCCACCCTAGTGGTTCTGGAGTCAAGAGGGAGTTCTGTCTGACAGCAAAGCCCTCACTCAATGCTGTGGCTGGGTCCTCCAGAATGCATTGTGTATGAAATACCATCTCTGTTCATTCCCCATAATAATGCTCAAAATAAAATATTTGAGGGCAAATCTAGCAAAATGATGCAAATTTGTATGCTGCTACTAATGAAAGCATGAGAGAATTTAGAGAAGACCTAAATAGATGGAAAGATAAATTGTATCAGTGGATTGGAAACCTCAATATTATTAGCATATCAATTATCCCCAAATTGATTTATAGTTTCGATGCAATCCTAATCAAAATCCTAAAAGGCATAGTTTAAATTGACAGATCAGTTATAAGATTTATAGGAAAATTTGAAGACCTAACATGACCAAAATAATTTTTTAAAAAGTACAAAGTTGGGGACTTAGGGTATCTGATTTCACCATTTACCATAAAACTGCAGTAATCAAGACAGTGTGGTATTGTCATAGCAACGGACACATACATCAGTGAAACAGAATAGTATCCAACACATATCTGCACATATACAGTCAATTGATTTTTTTTTGCAAGGTGCAATGGCAATTTAATGGAGAAAGGATAGTCTTTTCAAATGGTTCTGCAACAAAGAATGCCCATATGGAAAGAATAAAAAATGACAACCTTATATCATATAAAAAATTAAATCAATTGAATCCAAGGCCTAATCTGAAAGTATGAAATTATAAAACTTTTGGAAAATAAAATAGGATAAAATCTTTTAAATCTTGGGTTAGACAAAAAATACTTACATAGGACATAAAAAGGCATGAATCATAAAACTAAAGAAAGAATAAGCTGAACATCAAAAAAATTAAAAATTTTAGCTTTTCAAAAGAAACTGTTAAGAAAATGAAAAGACAAAACACAGACTGAGAAAAGAAACCTGCAAATACCTATTGTTAAAGCACTTCTGTCCAGAACACATAGAGATCTATTAAGACTCAATAAGAAAACAATATTTCAAATGGAAAATGATTTAAATAGATACTTCATCAAAGAAGATACCTGAATGGCAATTAGTCATGAAAAGATGTTTGGAATCATTGATCATTATAAAAATAAAAAAATCATGACACCTATTGGAATGACTAAATTAAAACAACAAAAACAAAAATTGAGAATACCAGATGATGGAGAGAATGGGGAACAAGTAGAACTCTCTTGTATTATTGATGGAAGCAAATGTCACAGTCACTTTGGAAAACAGTTAAGCAGTTTCTTATAAAGATAAATACATGTTTACCTGATAATCCAGCAATCCCACTCCTAGATATTTAGCCAGGGGAAATGAAAACATATGTCCACACAAAGACTTGGACGTGGATAACATGAATATTTATAGTTGCTTTATTCATAAGAGCCTCAAACTGGAGCCAACACAAGCATCTATCACCTGCCACATAGGTAAAATGATTGGGGTGCATGCATACAATGTGATACACTCAGTAGTGAAAAAGGGGGAGTTACTGATGCATGAAACAACATGGACAACCTCAGAAGTTCAATGCTAAGTGGCAGAAGTCAGGCACAAAAGGCTACACACTCTATGATTCCATTTGCATGACACTCTACAGAAAGCTAAGCTACAGGGACAGAAATAAAATCAGTAGTTGCCAGGTACTGGGGAACAGGGGCAGAGCATTGGCCACAGAAGAGCAGGAGGGAACTAACTTTTGGGGTGATGAAAATAGTCGATATGCTGATTTTGGTGTTAGTTACGTAACTGCCAATTTATTATCACACATCAAACTTTAAAAAGGGTGAATTTCTTTTATGTTTGTAAATTGCACGCAAGTAAAGTTGATTTAATTCGTTGCTAAAAATGAATTGCTAGGCTTCACTTCCCATCCAAGTTTCTGATTTTTTTCTGAGGTCTGGGAGCAGGGGGAGGTGAAAGTTGGTATTTTTAACAAATCCCCAGGTGTTGTGGAGGTTGCTGGTTGGTGTTCTACTTTGAGGATGACTGTCTCTACCATGGTGGAGGGAGAGGCTCTATGCTCCACAGTGAGACCTGGAATGGACCTGCCTGCTGCAGGACTTTGCCCCTTCTAAACACATCAGTCCTTTCAGCCAATGACTGCCAACAGAACGTAGCTAGGCAGTGCTTCCCTTGGGCCCCCTGAGGTCTTAGGCCTACTAGCCTGGGAGGTGAAGAGCTTGTCCTAACAAATTCTGGTGAAAGGGAATCTTTCAGGCCATAGCACTAGAGGCTCTGGGACCCTTCTTGAAGGCCTTTCCCTGCAGCTATAGCATAAGGGAGTGCCATGGCCTCACTGTTGTCACCTATGAGCTACACTGGTGGCACAGTCACTGGTGAGCCAGTTTCTCTGGCTCTGTCCCTGATTCCCTCCTATTTTTTTCTGAATTACACAGGAAAGGGTCTATGCCCCCCAACCCCATCATTCCTCCTTATTTCCCACCTCAGTTTAAGAGAGTATAGTATGTCTTTGCTACGGTGAATTTGGTGCCAGGTGGACTGAATGCCACACTGCCACTTGGTGTAATTTGGGATAACTTTCTTTGCCTTCTCTGAGCTGATTTTCCTAACTGTGAAGGATGCATGAGTTTTACAACTCAGGACCCACATGTGTATGTGGTAAGTGTGCATAACCAGAGATTGATTGGGACTCTATTTTGCCTCAAAATTGGCAATTAGAACCCAATGCTTTATGGGTTTAGTTTCATTTTGCTGCATATGGATTTCCAGTTTTCCCAGCACCATTTGTTGAAGAGGCTGTCTTTTTTCCATTGCATGTTTTTGCCTCCTTTGTCAAGTATGAGATACCTGTATTTATTTGGGTTTGTCTCTGTCTCTTCTATTCTGTACCATTGATCTACCTGTCTATTTTGGTACCAATACCATGCTGTTTTTGTCACTATTGCTCTGTAGTATAGTTGGAGGTCTGGTATTGTGAAACCCCCTGCTTCGCTCTTCTTGCTAAGGATTGCTTTAGCTATTCTGGGTCTCTTATTCCTCCAAATGAATTTCATGATTGCTTGCTCTATTTCTATGAGGTCCATCATTGGGATTTTAATTGGAATTGCATTGAATTTGTATAGCATTTTTGGAAGTATGGCCATTTTGACAATGTTAATTCTGCCTATCCAAGAACATGGGAGATCTTTCCATCTTCTCAGATGCTCTTTCACTTCTTTCTTTAGTGTTCTGTAGTTCTCAGTGTAGAGGTCTTTCACATCTTTTGTTAGATTGATTCCCAAGTATTTTATTTTTTTTTGAGGTTAATGTGAATGGGGTGGTTTTCCTAATTTCTCCCTCAGAGGATGCATCACTTACGAATAAAAATGCATTAGATTTATGAGCATTAATTTTATATCCTGCTACTTTACTGAATTCATTAATGAGTTCCAGAAGAGGCAGAAGAATTCATATCTAAGAACTAACATGAAAAACTGAGGCCAGCATCCTCCTCAATACTTAATAACATCAGAAAACTGGCCTTGTATTTCCCTTTCCCCTTCCCAACAAAACCCCAAACTTAGAACCAACAAAACCCAAATCAAAACAAAAATCTTGGAGGAGAGGGCAGAGGAAGAAGACACTAGAGTCCTTGGAAGAATTGAAATATCAGTGCAAATGCTTCTCCTTCATCTACCTAAACTGCCACCTGCCCCCAAGGTAAGGGGATATGTTGAACCATATGAATATGATGTCTACTACCAAGGAAGTGCTATTCAGTTTCTGCATTCACAGGTGCATACAGGAAGGAGCACCAGGTACACTCTGTGAGAACAACTGCTTATATAGAAGACAGGTTGAACTGCTTCTTGTATCTAAGTGAGAAGAGAAAGGAACCAGGGAGAGATGGTGGTGAGAGACTGCAAGTGTCCCTGCATTAAGCTTGGACTACTCAGGATTCTGCCAAACAGAATATCATAGACTGGATGGTTTAAACAAAAGAAGTGTATTTCTCAAGTTCTGGATCTAGAAGGTCTATATCAATAGTTTGTCAGCATGGTTGGGTTCTGGTGAGGACCCTCTTCCTGGTACACAAATGTATACTTACTATGTCTTTACGTGGTGGAGAACAGAAAAAGAGGGAGAAGGCTCTCTCATGTTGCTTCTCAGAAGGGCACTATTCGATCTTGAGGTCTCTACCCTCATGCCCTAATGACTTCCCAAAGACCCAATCTCCAAACACTATCACATTGAAGATGAAAGTTTCAACATATGAATTTGGAGGGCACATAAACATTCAATCAATAGCACAACCCATGCTACCATGACTTGATCTAGCAAGGATGAATGATTTCCTGTGGGACAAAGGTCACAGAAGTCCAACAGGCTTGAGCTACCTGACCAAGAGATTTCTTGCCACACAAGGGATCCTAATAATGAGAAGTTTTGGTGGGGCCTGCCAGACTGTGGGTGAAAGAGGTCAAGCAGTGCTTAGTCTACCACATTGGGATTTTTCAACCCCATGCACACTCTTCCAGAGGCTGACATTTGGATAAACACCTTAAGAGGTACTGATGGTGAGAGGGTAGCCACAGAGGAGCTCAGTCAGTCGAGAAGGACTGGTAATCCTGGGTTTCATCATGACCTGGTGAGAGAGTGTCATTTGCCCCTCCTGCTCTGAGTCCCCTCTGCCCCCAGTGTTAGAGGACCTGAGCACTGGAAAGACAGTAGAAGTAATGCAGAACCAGCCCCAAACACCTTTCTCTCACCATGACACCCAAGCCACAGTCCTGGCCAGCACAGAAGAGCAGCATACATGGAATCTGGTCTGAGATTGGGGTTGTACTGAGGATGAACATTTACCATCAGCAAATGAGAGGAAGGTTAGGGATCCTGCCCAAGTTATGATTAGAAATGAGAAAAGGAGATTTTATAAGCATGTTCCAAGCTGTGAGTGGGGAAAAAAATCAGATTTATACTCCACTGAGTTTGAATTCCTTAATAAAATGATTATATTGTATACGTAGTGCCTGGCTCACTACATGGATACCTCTTTCTCCCATACATATATGCTTTCACACACATGCACTCACACACATGTGTATATCATTAAAGTATGATAGATACACTACTAATAATAATGAAAATAACAATATTAATGACAATAATGACTCTAAAGAGGAATATAACATTCCCTATCTGGTTTTGATCTGCATTGGCTTCATTCACATTCAAAAAACCCTGATTGGGTTCTTTTATGTGCAAAAGCTCTGTGAGATATGCAGATTAGTTAGGCAAATTTCTCCTCTTAGGTAGCTTATAGCCCTTTAGCAGAGTTCAAACATATAGACACTTAGGAAGGTCATATAAGGTATCTACTACCAAGGAAGTGCTATTCAGTTTCTGCATTCCAGGCCCTGTGATGGAACTTGACATATACTCTCTGTTTCTCACAACAGTGATTTGAGATAGGTATTATGACCCATTTAACATCTAGATCCTCCTCCTCCTTCTCTTGCTATTCCTACTTTTATTTTCACTGGCTACCATTCTTTGAGCTCCTACCACTTACTACGCTTGACACATCCACTACAAAAACGTAAAAGGATATGACTATTTCATTGGAATGAAGTGAAAAGTGCATGCAGGTATAGATTTTATAATCAGACTGATTGGAGTTCAAATTCTGGGTCTGCCACTTACCACGTGAACTTGGACAGGTTATTTAACCTCTCTGACTCTCGGTTTTCTTATGATAGCACCCACCTTGCAGAGTATGATGAGAAATCAATGAGACAAGTTATGTGAAGCACCCACTAGACTGCTGGCAGGTAATTTGTTTTCAACAAACCCCAGTCCCCCACCTCCTGCCTACCCACAAGCTCATTGTGTGCATGAGACCTGAGCTGCCAACTCCCACCTTCCCCTCCCCACTGAAGGTCCACAGGTGCTCAGACATTACCCTACCTGGAATGTGCCTCTCCAGACCCTCCATCACTCACTCCTGCTGGACAATGCTCCCCATCTCTGAGCATGCTTACTTCTTCATCAACTTCCTCCTGTCAGGGCTCATCTTGATGGCTTCCAAGTGCTTCTCTCTCTCCTCTACAAGGGAATTGATACTCCCTCCCAGATGCATCTCCCAACCACTTCTGTTAACAGTGACTGAGGCAAAGACTTAATTTTTAAAAGAAAGTCTACTTTTCCTTGACAGTGAATTACACTGGTCAAGTCTCAGAGGTTCTGCCAACCTTCCCTCTGAGAACCTATTGGATGTGAACTTGAAAAATGGGCTATTTGTCTCTGTCCTTGCTGTTGTTTTCCTCTCTCATCTCATTTTGGCATTCCCTTATCAATTTGTGTTGTCTCCTAAAATCACTCTCATCTCACCAGGCTTTTTGGATAGCTAGAACAATGTGTAGTTTCCCATTATTTTCAATGAGTGTTCCCGTTATTTCCCCCTGTTCTTGTCAGACACATTTGTTAATTTTTATAGCAGCCACTGATTGCTAGATGATAGGCAAGCATTGCAGGTTCCCATCCCTGCATCTCTGAGGACCTTCTCTGTCTTTTTATATGATTTCTAAATAGCTCATTTTTTCTTTCGGGCAGTTTCTAAGACTCCATTTAATAAAGGTTTTTTAGATTCTAAAAAAGGGTGAAATAAAATAAGGATGTCTTATTCTATAAGCTTCAAAGAGCACCTACTTGGTCATGGATCAATTTCTTCAGCTCAGAGGTCAATTTCCTTCTCCCTAACTGAAGCATCACTTTGCTGTGCTTTCTGAGACATCCTGGGCAGTTAGGTAGCAACTGTCTTCACTCACTCTTATGAAATCTCGCTCATACTTTTGCTTTAAGTCCTTTAATAGGATGTTATGTATTTTTCTCCCCCAATAAATCAGTAACTGTCTAGCTAGCTGGGATGGAATGTATTTTTTTACCTATGTACCTCCCCCTAGTGCCCACACAGTGCCTTGCACATGATAGATGCTCATTAAAAATGTCTAAACCATGATTTCTTTGGAAATAACACCTTGCCAAGCTGGTTGAATTCCAGTTCTGAAATTTGCATGAGATATGAGAACCTCATGATCTTCAATTCCATCATCCATCAAATAGGCATGGATCATACTGTTGATCAGGAATTTAAAGATCACAAATTTAATCTCCTCATTTGTCAAATGAAACTCCAATGGGGAGTCTTACCTACAATTGGCTTTTAGGCCCACAATCTGAACTGAGTGGTATTTACTAGGAATTGGCAGGTAGATTCAATAAGCAATCTTAAAAATCCAAACACAATATCTAGAATAGAGCATAATGTATACCTAGAGTACACAGCTTCACATAGTTTGAGAAAACAAATAGAATATTCTTCCTCACTAGGGATCTTGGAGTTCCCAGGTATGTGAAGAATTTTATCAAAGACCTGGCTAACTAGTCCCCCTTACCTTGGGCACCTGGAAATAATAAACTAGGAAAGAGTATTTCCTTAAATGAACAGATGCGGATGGAGGAAGTAATTTTTTCAGGAGACATTGAGGTCTGCAGAGGAAGGCATCATAGGAATGCTGATCCTGAAGGCGTCACTCCAAGGGTGGACATGAAATTGAATAGAAGGTTATGCAGAAAAGAGGAGTAGATGTGAGTCCTGCTCCATTGCAGGTACTCCAGGGGAGTCCCAAGCTCAATGTCATTTGGTCAACAGTGACCAGGGATGCATAGAGGCAGGTGTAGCATGGTGGTACAGATGTATAAGATTTCAGAGTGAGACAGGCCAAGACTTACGTCCTCACTAACTCCCACTGTGTGCCTGGCCATGTTTTGCTGGGCGTCAAAGTCTCAGTTCCTTTTCTGTCAGACAAAGATAGTAAATCCAACTCCTAGGGTTGGAATGAGGATTAAAGGAGACAATGGTTTTATATCACTGGAAATTAGTCTTCTGCCCTCAGTGTGCCAACTGAATAACCAGCCATCCATTTCTGAATCTATAAATGTTTTGTCTAGTTTAGAGGGCTCAGCATCTATTTGGAGGTCCTGATCAGTTCTCCAAGAAAACAGCACAGCCCAGGTCCTGGGTGAGTTAGGCTGGGGTCCTGATGCACCTTACTGATGTCCAACCACAGATCCTACCCTTGGCCCAGGAGAATCCTGTGACTGTTTTCAAATGCAAGACATGCTTTCTAATTCTTGCTAAATCCTAGTTCTTCTCAGCTGTAGGAACCTGGGATTTGGGTTTCTGATTACTCTTGTCACATATCAACTTGATGCCAAAATAGGTGGAGAAAGAAGAGAGTCAACATGGGTAGGAAAGTAGCAGATATATCCTCCTGCCAAAAGAGCAAAGTCAAATTCCCCAGCCCTGGGCACAGGGCCCATCATAGCGTGGCTCCCACCAGCCTCCCCAGCATGATACACTACCATGTTCCTTCATGTCTGGGTTTCACCGGTACTTCATGGCTCCTTGTTTCCTGTATCAGCTGTTTCCTTTCAGACATCTCTACTTGAGAACATGCTCCTCTCTCTTCTTGGGATGTGCTACATTTTCACCAGGCAGAACTACTGCCCATTCCATAAGCCTCATCCTCGGCACCACTTCTTCTCCAAAGCCTTTCCTGACCCCATTGGGTCCGTCTTGCCCCATGCCTCCATTGTACCTAAGCATGCACTTCTTAAAGAACACCATGCTGGTTTATCCTTTCCGTCTCTATACCTGTCATTCTCCAAACTTCTCCCCATAGCTTGTGAGATCTTAAAGTATATTATGATGTTTTATTTATCCCTAGCACACAACCCAATATCTGACTTCTCATAGGTATTCAAAAGTATTTATTATTTTAATGAATGAAATGAATTTGCACAGCATAATTCTTACCCAGACCTGTTTTCCTCCCAGGACGACTGACTGCTATAGATATCTGAATTATGGAAAGAAGTGCTCAAGCAGGAATGAGAATCTTAGGGGACCACAGTCACTTGACCTAATAATGGTCCTCATGGGAAAGTTGCACTGTTTGCTGGAGCATGTAGCACCAGGATGTAACCATCCATTCATCCAGTCAGCTCATCCAACCTTAATGGTCAATGGAATGACCCATGCCATAGTCTGAACTCTCTCCCATCCATCAGAGTTATTGATTAGGGCGGCAGTGTTAACATATGCTTTAAAGAACACAAATAATACAGGATGCCACTGGAAAGTAGGCTCTGTGGTTAAATAAGGTGGGAAACACATTTGATCTCCCTTCAGGAGTGATAGACCTCATTTATCATAGCAAAGCAGCTGAAAAATTTGTGGATAAAGACATCCACTCAATGTGCTTAACCCAGTGTTTTCCAAACTTATTTGACCATCAGAACTCTTTCTCCTTGTTATGCCTATTTGCATGCCAGGAAATCAGTGTTCAGAGAATACTCTTTGAGAAATTCTGAATTAAGGAATTCCCCTGGATGATACAGGAAGCATCTTGGAGGAGAGGAGATCCCTAGACCAAGGAGTGTAGAAATGGATACGCAAGAAGATGGGACATATGAAGAGCTCAAGAAACAATAAGCATGATTATCATAAATCTCTCCTACATTTTTCTCATTTTTAGGACTGAGGGTACAGAAATAAACAGACAATTCTGAATGACTTCCACCTTTCTATGTAGTCTGAATGACTTTTTCTTCTACTCTTTAAAATATACATAATGCTTGGTACCTGATACATGATGCTTGAATTTATAGAAAACACACATGCTTTTCAGAAATAGGATACAGTGAGGGAAATGCTAGTTTTAAATTTAGAAGATAAATTTCAGGTACATCTTTTCTATCACTTGTAGCTGTAGTCCTTGGAGATACAATTTGCCTTCTCTAATTCTCAATTCCTTAGGGTGATAGGGAAAATAAGTCATTTCTTTCTAAAGTCAGAAATATAGGAATCAATGGCATTAGTACACAAAGTGCTCTTAAAATTATAAGCACTATATATAAGATATATATACGTGTGTGTGTGTGTGTCTATGTGTGTGTGTCTATCTGTATATATATAGACACACACATGCTTATGGTAAATTTAACTCACTCTTGAATTCATGTGTGCAGATAAAATGCAATGTTTTTTTAAGTGGAATCTGGGCTTCCTCTCAAACTCTCATATGATAGTTGGATGTTTCTAAGTGAAGCTAAATGTTCAATTCAGTTTATATTCACTCCAGTTCTATAATTTAAACCCCTTAAGGTGATCCTCAGTGTGTGATTTAAGAAATAATGTTTCATTTCTTGGTTTCTCCCTTCCCCTGCTCCTCCCTTAACATCTGATGCACCCACAGAGGCCATGGCTGAAAAGGACTTGAGAATGCAAAGGGCAGCTGGACCTTTGTGCATAGCAACACCATTTTAGTCTCTGGGGCCATGAACCTGGACTGCCTGGTTCTGCTGCCCTCCTTCTTTGAGCTTGTTGTGAGTCATAGTTGGGTTCCTCCCTCAGCTGAGTCTGAGCCTGCTGCCCTCCCTTAGTTTCTATTGGCTGCAGATCCTGTCATGTCCTGAACACATCCTTTTTCCCTCTTCCTTGCTATTGTGATGGTCTTTGCCCAGTGATCTGAATTCTGGCTTCCCCTTCTGCATCTCTCTGACTGATGACCCAGGCTACCACTGCAGGTTGGAGTAAAGTAGGCCAAATGTTTTTCTCTTTCTAGAGTCCCAGAGAATGGCTAGGAATAAGAATGCTTTGCCATCAGTATCGCCTGTATTTATCCTGAGTAATTTCTGGTCTTGACTTAGAGCAATATCAGAACATATCTGCTCAACTTGTGTTGTTCTCTCTTTCCAAACAACCTTCAGAGTTCAAAAGAGGCTTTTCTGGATCTGGGTCCTAGTCTCAGTCCCAGAGAGGTTAAGGAGGAGAATAAATGCACGTGGGAATTTCTGAAGACCAAAGTCTGGTTGATAAGCCTATTGTCCTGCCATATAATACGTCTGTGTAAATCAGGAGATTAACAATATTTACCTTCTTTCTTTTCGTATTGCTCTGTAACATATTTAATCTAATATTGGCTCAAACAAATCAATGTCTAGACAACACTGCTCTTACCTCTAGTAAGAAATCTCCAAGCATTTTCAACTGAATATAAATGCAAATATGAGGAAAACTATGAACACCTAAACACGTTATAAGTTGGAGATCCCTGATTCCTCAGGGAGAGTAATCATGTACATGTATAGAAGTGTTACAGCTTACTGGCAAAACTGGAAATCCATATGCAGTAAAATGAAAATTAAACCTGTAACTCTCAACCTGTACAAAACTCAACTCAAAATAGATCAAGGATCTAGGAATTCGACCTGAGACCCTTCACCAAAAAGAAGAAAAAGTAGGCCCAAATTTTTACCATGTTGGCTTAGGACCAGACTTCCTTAACATGACCCCCAGAGTACAAGAAATAAAAGAATCAATAAATGGGACGGATTCAAACTAAAAAACTTTTTCACAACAAAGGAAACAATCAATGTGAAAAGAGAGCCTACAGAGTGGGAAAAAATCTTTTCCACACACACTTCAGACAGCAACTGATTTCCAAAATTTGTAAAGAACTTAAAATACTTTATACCTAAAATACAAAGAACCCAATCAATAAATGGGCTAAGGAACTGGGCAGACACTTCACAGGAGATATACAGGTGATCAACAAATAAATGAAAAAGTGCTCATCATCTCTAATAATTAGAGAAATGCAAATTAAAACCACCCTAAGATTTCATCTAACTCCAATTAGAATGGCTATTATCACGAACACAAGTAATAATAAGTATTGGCATGGATGAGGGGAAAAAGGCACACTCATACATTACTGGTGGAGTTGCAAATTGGTGCAGTCTCTCTGGAAAGAAGTATGAAGATTCCTCAAAAACCTTGGAATGGACCCACCATTTGACCCAGCTATCCCACTCCACAGTTTATACCCAAAGGACTTAAAATCAGCATACTATAGTGACCCGGCCACATAAATATTTATAGCAGCTCAATTCACAATAGCTAAATTGTGGAACCAACCTAGATGTCCTTCAATTGATGAATGGATAAAAAAACTGTGGTATAGATACACAATGGAATATTACTAAGCCATAAAGAAGAATAAAATTATGGCATTCACTGGTAAGTGGGTGGAGTTGGAGAATATCTTGCCAAGTAAAATAAGTCAAGCCCCAAAAACCAAAGGCCGAATGTTTTCTCTGGTAAGTGGATGATGATACA
>JAJEJO010001903.1:1463253-1490417 GCA_020662805.1 Glaucomys volans | reverse complement strand
GGGGGGGTGTTAACAAGGGGGGGACAAGAGAAGAATGGTGGAACTTTGGATGGTGTAGAGGAAAATGGGATGGGAGGGGGTGGGGGAAGGAAAGATAGTAGACTGAGACACAGTATTACCCTATGAATATGTAAGATTATATTAATCGTGTGAATCTACGTTGTGAGAAAAATAAGATATATTCCATGCTGTATAATTTTATCAAAATGGGTTCTACTATCAGGTATAAGTAAAAAGAATCAATAAATAGAAAGAATACAAAAAAAAAGAAATGTTACAGCTTACAAACTGTAGAAAAACCACAAAGACTGTTTCTCTGGGTCAAAAATATACAATAACAACTTATGTGACCTCAGACAGGTTACTTAACCCCTCTGGCTCTTAAATTTCTTACCTGAATTGGGGAATAAGCATTCACTATTCATTGTATGGGATTTTCATGAAGATTCAGTTTATAAAGTTTATAACAAGTCATACAAATATTAGTTATTACTCTAGCTAAAGACTCAGAGAAGATGAGCATATAATTAGGATCATTTATTATGAGCTTCACCTGTGGTAGGAACATGGTAAGAGCTGTGTGTGGATTATTAGATTCTTACATCCTCGCGACACCATTTGAGGGAAGTACTGTTGGTATTATTCCCATTTTGCAGATGAGGAAACCAGGGCACAAGGAGTTTAAACAGGTGACCAGGTCGCTCAGCAATGAGTGACAGACCCTATACTCAGACCCAAATGGCTGGACTCAGGGTGCCAGCTCTCAACCACCATTCTGCAGTGCTTCCCACTCCACAAAAAGCAGAAAACTGAGGATGGAGGAAACAATGGTTACAGCCGAGGACACAAAGTGGACAGCCAAAGTGACTTACCCCAAAATCACCCAGCAAGTTCAGGGTAACCTGAGTGGGAAATGAAAGTATGTGACTTCTGGTCTAAGGACAATTCATCACAACTAGCTGCCTGGTTTAGCAGGGGTCAGGGAGCCAAAGACAGATGGCCTTGGGCATTTTGTCTTCCATGCTTGCCCACCACAGGCATCTTCCTGGAAGTCTCAAGATCCAGAGCTGGGAGGAGCAAGAGCCTCACACTTCCCCTACCAACATTCCCACCCAGCTCCAATTAGTCTTGTTACAGGAAGTTGGCCATTTCCTGTCATGGCACATTACATTCATGTGGTCTCACCTCTATGTGCTGCAAAACGAGGCAACTAATTCGTTTTAGCAGCTTCTCCCTTTCTGCCTACAATGTGTCCTCTGGTGATGGTGATGCAGAGAGATGGGAAGTGTTTTAATAGCGAAAGTCCTTCACTGTGGATTAGTACACATTCAAAGCAGCGTTTCTTCCCTGTCTGGGCTCACTTTCAAGACTGTCTGTGGGGATTAGGGAGCAGAATGGTTTTGCAATTGTAAGTGAGGTACCTTGTGTTCCTCCTGTTATCATTGGACCTGACAGAAAGGGGAAATGTGACTTCGGGGAAAGGTATGACGTGTGCCTACACACATTTATGCACATAATGGAACGTTTATTTCTGTCAGTCGAAAAAGCTCCTCTCAGAAGGTCACCAGCTGTCATGCAAGAAAGTATTCAAGAAAATAGGATGATGCAATGGTTAAGAGAGTCGAGCTGCGTGTTTCTGGAAGTCTTCATTCAAGTTCTGGCTCCATGATATGCTTGCGGTATGACCTTGGGCTGATTTCATAACCTCTCTGTGAATCAGTTTCCTTGGGGACAACATGGGGGTGTTTTCATCATGGAGACTTTGGGAGGATGGAGTGAGCCTTCATGAATGGGAAGCCTTTGGCACAGTGGAGCACCTTAGGGAGACCAGTCCTAAGAGCAGGTGGAAAGGGCTCTCCTCGGCTCCTGAGCCCCCACAGCTGGGAACATCTGCTCTGTGCTAGAGAAGTGGGGCAGCTGCCACACAGCACCTGCCTGAAGCCTTGGGGACCTCCCCAGTTCTTTCTCTTGCAGGCAAATTGACTAAACCCATAGCCTCTAGAGAGGACAACTCTTTGGGAATGTGACATAGACCCCAGAAAGACCCTGTCTGGGAATGACAAATTGGGAGGTTTGGACTGAGGTAGGGAAGTAGTGAGGACCATGATTTCAAAGTGTTTTCAAGGCCAAAATGATAACTTTTGATCTTGGTAAAATAGAGTCAATGAAGACATTCTGAAGCTGAAAAAAAAAATCTGAGATTCACTTCTATAAACTAAACAATAGAACAGAATCAGGTCAGCCACTATACCCCACAGACCAAATCCAGGTCACCATTTGTTTTTGTAAAGTATACAAGCAAGGAATGACTTTTACATTTTTGATTGGTGATAAAAAGAATATTTTTTTCATTACACATGAAAATTATATGAAATTCAAACTGAAGAGTTCCTAAATAAAACTTTATTAGAATGCAGTCATATCTGTTTAGTTGTTATCTATAATTCTGATACCTACAAGAGCAAAATTGAGGAGTTAAAACAGAAACCAAAAAAAAAAAAAAAAAAACCGAAAACCAAAGGGCCCACAAGTGTAACATATATACTATTTGTCAATTTATGGAAAATATTTACAGGTCCCTGGTGGAAAGTCATTGAACAGTGCATAAGAATCAGATTTGGATGCTAATGTTATTACACAAGCTACAATTAATTGTGCAATTAATTGTGCTACCTGCTATTATTTTGTTTGCCAAATCATGTTTAATATTCAGGGTCACCCTATATAGCATCTCAGCAACCTGGCCACGGTTACGTAGGAAGTACAATGCAGAGGTGGGATTCAAGTTCATGTGGATGGACTGCAAGATCTGTGCTTTCACTCTCAATGCACACTGATTTTAACAGTCAACGAGAAAGATGATGAGGAATGGGAGGAAGAGAAGAATTCAAGAGACATGTAAGTGTTTTAGTCAGCTTTTTCATTGCTGTGATGGAAGACCTGACGAAAACAATGTAAAGGAAGAAAAGTTTATTTTGGTTTTTGGTTTCAGAGTTCTTAGTCCATACACAGTTGACTCCATAGCTCTGGGCCTGAGGTGAGGCAGAACATCCATGGCTGAAGTGTGTGGCTGAGGAAAGTAGCTCAGAACAGGGTAACCAGAAAACAGAAAGGGCTCTCTGTTCAACAGGGACAAAGTATAAACCCCAAAGGCATGCCTCCAGGGACATACTTCTTTCAGCCACAGCCTACCTGCTTGTAGTTACTGCCCAGTTAATCCATTCCAGAGGATTGCATCACATCACATTACGTTACATTACATTAAGGCTCTCATAACCTAGTCATTTCACTTCTACACTTTCACATGCAGTGAAATTTTTTGCACATGAGCTTTGGGGGGGGGACACCTCATATTTAAACCACAACAGTAGGAGGTATAATCATCAGGACTGAGACTTTTTGAGAAGGATCATATTAAGTTAGAGAAGAAAAAATTCCCAGGTCTAGCTGCCTGGGATTCGTTGGAGTTCCACACTGCTAGCTGGAGTAGAGTGGAAGCATCCTTAGTTAGAACTCAGCTTCACATGAACTCTTCATGTTAATATTCTGCCATCACTCTTGATCTGGTAATTGTGCCACTTGGGCTCCCAAGCAGTAAAATTAAATCTGGAAATTTGTCATACACCTTCCCCATGCGATGGTAACACAGAAGGTGGGAGCTCTAACCGTCAAAACGAATTACTTGGTGAGTTCATTTGTCACCAGAAGGTAATTGGGATTTAAGCTACAGTCTCAGGAAGAAATACATCACATCGCATGATTACTTGCATTAATGGTAACCTACATCTAATTTTCACCCCACCACCCCCCTTCATCAGATCCTGTGACCTGTTAGCAGTATAATTTGGCTGTTTTCCTGCTGCCTACCTGAAACATCAGGCATCAGCTGAGATAAGACCTACCCTTAAAGTAGAGCAATAGATGTAACTACCCTAGCTCTGAGCTGCTGGTACTAGGGATTTGGGAAAACTCACTTATCTACTCATTTATTCATCTACAGTCAAGAATTTACTGAGAACCTATCCGATGCCATGCCTGAAATTGGTGCTTGAAGTCAAAAGGAGAATAAATCATATTCCTACAAATAAAGTGGCAATTCGAGCATATGATTTTAAGTAGGATCAAGAGATCCCACATATGAAATCAAAATGCCACCTCCTCTGCCCTCCATATCCTCCATTGCCAAGAGTAACATTCCTTTCTACCTTCATTCTTTCATGTCTGAATATGCGGCCACTATCGGATGAGTAGACACATAAGAAAAAAAATCACACAGGACCACAAGCAATGGAGAGAGCAAGGAGATGTGCATTTAGTCCTGGCTCGGATATGAATTTGTTGGGACTCTAGGAAGGTTCTTATCTTATTGGACCTTAGATATCTCATGTGTAAGATGATAGACTGAGTTAGCCAGGTATACAAAGGAAATGAGAGTGGAGGTGCTGGGTTGTATTGAGGAGCAGCAGGGAGAAGGGTAGGGACCCTGGAGCCTCCTTTTTCTTTATTTCATTCTTTCACCTTCACAAAGAAATCTTGTGAAATGTAATGAAAAAGATGGAAAAGACAAAAAACCTCTTGGGCAAGTATGTTTGTTTATTTATTTATTACCAGAGATTTAACCCAGGGGCATTCAATCACTAAGCCTTATCCCAAGCCCAATTATCTTCTTTTTCATTTTGAGACAGGGTCTTGCTAAGTTGCTTAGTGCCTCACTAAGTTGCTGAGGATGGCTTTGAACTTGCGATCCTCCTGCCTCAGCCTCCTGTGTCCCTGGAATTACAGGACATGTCTGACTAGACATGTACTTGCCTCTTCCCTTGCCTCTTCCCTTCACTTGTGTGAATCCCCTGTGCCAAGTAGGACAAAAGAACTGCATTGCCTGGGAGTGGGAAGGTCTCCTTTCTCATCAAAGTGGGGTCTGGGGAATGTTCTAAGAGCAGTATATCCTAAGCACAGGTAGAGACTTTTGTGTTGCAACTCTTCAGGCTTAGATCATGAGTTGAGTAAGTTCTCTGAATAGCTCTTGATCCAGTCAGTGGATTGGGTTCCACCTGACATCAAGTCCTGGGGAAAAAAGAGTCAAAAGGCTAACATTTGAATATTCACTACCAATCACATCCTCTAGGAAGAGTCTCCAGCTCTGAGAATATCTTTCTCTCCTATTAGTCTGTCGAAGAGCAGAGATTAGACAGGACAGGTGGGTGAGGCCATTACTCACTTTCTTGTTGTCCTTGTGGTAGAAAGACCAATAGAGAGATCCTGCTACTGCTAAAACAGACCTTTCTGTGATGTTAGATGTCAGTTGATATCCTGCCACAGATTGGGCTCTCTGGAGGTACAATTGGCACAAGGTTTTAAACAGAGATCAACACCTGATAAGGAAGTGGGGAAGAACAGGGTTGGACAAAGGAAGACTGAACTGTGAGACAGACCCAGGAAAGCCTGTCCACATCGGCAGGTGCTCTGGAATTAATATTCTCTGTCAAGTCTGTCCTGCATCTGGCCTTTCCAAACTACTTGCTGGCTTCATTCAGTCATCAGAGGAGGGATGCACAGGAGGAGCCTGATCCAGGCAAGATGGGCCTCTGCTGTGGAGGCAGTCCCTGAAGGAGCTGACTCCTGGAGGCTCTGCCTGCTGGCTTCACTGCTACATACCCTTCCTTGGAAGAATGTCAAGCTGTCCACCCAAGACCCAACATGAATCTCATACCACAAATGAGCAACTCAGGAGGGTTTAATGAAGGAACAATTTGTGAGGATGTGACACTATTTCTTTTTAATTGTGGTGAACTGTACCTGTGAACCTCAGGACAAAGAAAGAGGACTATTGCCTCAATTCTGTGGTCAAGGCCACAGAAATAGAGACTGACCAAAATTAAGAGCACACAGTGGATCCTGTGACCCTCAGTGTCAATTGAATGCATTAGACTTGACCCCTAGAGTAGGACTAGACCTTAGGAAAAGCTACAAGAAGAAAAATCTCCATGCATCTTCTACTTCACTTGGCTTTGTGTTCTCTTGAAATGCTGTCTCTGCATATTCGTTGATTCCAAATACCCAAGAGCTACAGACTCCCTTGCTTCTTTCTCTAGCTCATTATAGGCTGTGAAATCCATGTTAATTGTCATGGTCTCCTCTTTTATTGTTTTTAAGTGTATACAGAAGATTATATCAGAATATAACGTTTAAGAAAAGGTACTATGAAACTTTCTCATATATGTGTATGAGCTGAAACAAAGTAGGAGATTTATTTCTTATTTGGATTCAAATAAAAAGTCTGAAATCACTGTTTTCATCCTTTGGGGTCATAGAAAACAACTGTCAAGAAACGTCTGGTACAGACCTCTCCTTCCCATTTCTATAAGGGTCAGGACTGGGGATGCAGGGTAAAGATCAGAAATAGGATGAGATTCCAGCCTGATTGGGTGGTGAGGTCAGCATGAAATGTGATTGTTTTCTTAGTGTCACAACATATTAAAATTGTCCAAAAGATTATCTCAACATTACTTTTTCCTTTTTGGTTTTTTATAGAACAGGTCACTTTGAAGAACCCTCAATTGCTCCTAGAGTGACCTGAAGACATCATTCAGTGACTAAGAAGGAGGGCTGGCCAGGACTTTCCTTAGGAAGTATTTAAATACCTCAAGAGAGAAAGCAGATCCAGGAAGAATCCCCTGGAATGAGCCTCAGGTTTGGTATTGCCAGGACTGGTGTCCTCAGCATTAGCAGACAGATAATTCCCTCTCCAAGCTGCATGTGAAGGAGCCAGCCTCTTCCCCATAAACAGCACCCTCGTGTCTGGCTCTACCATTATGACTATATTAACAATTCAGTAGCCTTTGGTGCATAGGTTAGAACTGCATGCATTTAATTGCCTTGGATGATTAAGAGTTAACACTGCTGACCTACCCAGAGGGAAATTGCAAGGAATATCCAATTAGAGACGACCAGCCTCCTTGAAAATATCCAGTGTACTGGTGGTGCTAAATAACAATCATGATAATCATAACAATCTAAATATATATTTTTAAAGCTGTGAGCCATTTCTCACCCTGGAAACTTTATTTTCTAGAAAGCAGATCCTTGCAATTATTCAAATTGGAGATTTGTATTTTTTGTTGTTGTTGTTCCCCATGGCCTCTGGATGGAGGAAGGACACAGAAAGCCATCCCAGAGGGGAACAGAATCAATCCAAGCTGCTCATTAAAAGGTAAACCGTCAATAAGCTTTGTCAGGCCTTTTTATCTTGGGCTTTAGTACATGATGATCCCCAAGGCAGCGTGTGGTATTGGGATTTAGAATGGCTCCTGGTTTGCACGTCCCCACTGGCGTGGGATTAACCCTCTGCATGCTGCTATGGGCTTTCTCTGAACCACTTCTGAACTCTGGATGGGCAAAGATTATAAGGCTGCTGCAGGAGGCATGGGCTTTCCCTTAGTAGATGTATAAATATCTCAAAGTGCTTGGAAATGAAACCTAGCCATTTGTAGAGAACAGTGAAACAAAAATTTTGAGGGTGGTCACCAATATTTCATTAATTTAAAATTATATCCTGGGGTCTTGGGTTGTGAAGAGTCCTTTATCTGAATCGCTCATATTTGGATCCTGTTTTGCAGTTCTTATGCTCTTTCTAGGCTATTTTCAGTTGGTTCTCACTGCAATGCTGTGAGGGTGGGGTTATGATCTTATTTTGCATAAAAATCTTGGAAAAGATAGCTTGCTGCTTAAAGATACTTCTGTGTTACATATCTTTAAATATTCATGTACTAATGACTTTCAAATTTATGTCTTCAGTCTGAACTGTTTCTGGAAAGACATTTGCATATCCAACTGTGTACCTGACATCTCTATCCAGTGGGCATCTCAAACTTACATGCCCACACCTGAGTTCTTGATGAATTCCCTTAAACCTGGAGTATCTGACAACCCCTGCCCGCCACTGCCCAGGCCTCAACCTTGAAATCATCCTTAATGGGTTCCTCATCTGACCCATCTGCTAATACTTATACCCAGCATCTGACCATTTAGCACTGACTCTGCTGTGGTTACTCTGGCCAGTCACTAGTATCTTTCTTGCATTTCTTGAGTCACTTTCTAACTGTGGCCCTTTATTTTTAGTCTATTCCTAACATATTAGCTCATGTGATCCTAAAAAATTATGAGACAGATTACACAGTTCCTCTATCCCAGTGCTCCAATTGCTTCCCATTTCACAGAGGAAAAGCTGACCTTCTTCCTGTACTCAAGAGTCCCTACCCAATCTGGCCCAGTTATCTCTCTGAACTGATCTCTGAGAATTCTTCCCTCTGTTTACTCTCCTTCAATGGCATGGCCTCCTTGCAGTTCTTCTCATGTGTTGGACCTATTATGGATTGAATTCTGTGCCCCCAAAAAAGATACATTGGAATTCTAATCCCCAATACTTCCAAATGTGACTTTATTTGGAGTTGGGGTCTTCACAGAGGATATCAAATTAAAATGTGGTCATTAGGGTTAACCTACTTTAATAAGACATGATCCTTATAAAAGGGGACATTTAGACACAGTAACACAAGCACAGGGAGTGTGAAATGTGACAATGAAGGCAGAGATTAGAACCATGTGTCCAGAAGCCAAGCAATACAAATGACCCCTGTGCTGCCAACGACCAGTGATGCAGACCAGCAGAAGCTGAGGCACAAGCCAGAGATTTATCCATCCCTCATGGCCCTCAGAAGGAACCAACCTTGGTCTTGGACTTTCAGCATCCAGAACTGTGGGGCAATCCATCCTTGTTGCTTATGCTGACAAGATGTGGTACTTCATTATGGCAACCCTGAGAAGCTCATACAAGACTTCTTACTCTTACATTTATCTGGAATATTCTTCTACCAGAAGGCACATGGCATGTTTCTTTTTATGCCCTTTGGCTCTTTATTCAGTAAACTGTTCTCTGGGTACTTTACCAAAAATTAGGACATATTCCCTAAGATGCCCTACCTCCCTCTCACCATTATTTTAATTCTTCAAGACATATTTTATATACTTATCTTGTTTATTTCTGTTTCCCCCACTACAAAGTAAGCTCCAGGAGGGTAAGAATTTATTGTTTGCTTGTTTTGTTTATTTCTGAATTTTTAGCACATGTGGACATGGTCACTCAATAAATGTTTGTTGGATGAATGAATTAACCTATCCTTTTTCTCCCCCATCATTCTGACTACCATTACCATAGTAATGAGTCCGGGCTCTCATTACCTCCCCTGAGACCAAGCAGCTTGTACTTTAGCCTACCCTTTCCAACCCATTTCCCGAGTTGCTTCTAAGAGTCAGTTTTCTAAAAAAAATGTACCCTCTTCTTTTGTCCTCTACTGAATGTGTTTGTGATTGCACCATAGGCTTCTGACCTCTCAATGGCATGCCTAGTAGATGCCCTGAAATCACCACCACCGCGCCAACAAGGCCTTCCATCCCGTGCACTTATTCTGCTCCAGGTAGACTTCGTTTTCCTTTGTCTTGAGTCAAAAGGGTCCTGTAATTTGTTTGGCTAACATGAAGGTGCAGAAGTGATACTGTGTAACTATGGAGACAAGACCAATTGCTTGGGGAAGAAACAACCCTTTTCCCAGAGCCCTGAATAAATGGAAATGGAAGAATCATGAGTAACCATGTCTTTCTGTTGTTATATGTTGCTGAGTTTGGGGGTCGTTCGTTATAATAAATAACTGAAACTTTTTCAGCTTCATTCCAAATATTGCTTCTACCTGTCTTGGGTGCTATGTGGAAATACTGTGGTTCCACAAACGTATTATGATCTCTGTCTCTGTCTGTCCTTAATGCACATACGTATACATAAGCACACAGAACTGAGACTTTCCAGGTGCTATGTTCTCTATTGAGAGGAAACTCCTCTTGTTTTCGCACCTGCTAACTGTGGTCTTATCCTTTGAGCCCAGGCCTGGTTCCATCTCTGAGTTCTGAGAACCCCACTAGCTTGTCAGGACACTCACCACCCTTAAATTAGTCATCTCTTGACTGCTAGAATCTTCCACAGACAGAAAGCTTATGGAGGGTAGGAAAAGCATCCCATTTACCCCTCTGGCTAAAGTACTTTACTCTGTGCTGACTAGCAACAGGTATTTGGTAAGTGATTTTGAAATAATGAAATATATCCTGTGAATAAATGCTCATACTTAAAATTTTCTTGGGGTGGAGGGGTAAGATTAAAATGCATGAAAAGGAACAAAGCAAAACAGTATAAAATTAAGTACTGAATGTTCACAACTTGAGAAATATTCTTATCTCGATAATTGGTCCATGCTATATTAGGTTCTTCATATTAGTAGTAATTAGAATAATAATGATCCATTACAATAAAAACTTTGGTTTTCAAAATGCTTCTGCACATATTATCTCCTTTGAGTCTACTCCAATTATTTAGGGACAAAGAAGTCATAGAATTACTTATGCCACCTCATGTAACATGAGCAGATTTTTATGTCATTTCTTCTGTGCTGAACTTGGTTGCTTGTGAAGCAGGCTGCTATTCTGTCTCATGAGCTTTAGGAGATGGGTCATTACTCTCTGCCCCAGTGACTGCTAGGAAACGTAGCATCTTGTGTTATCCAGGACAGAAACTACTTCCCAGACTCTTTTGGCTATACAGAATCACAAAAACATCTTTGAAAACAAGTCTATGAAGAGAAGGGTATTTAAAACATTAAATAAATGAAATTTAATACCCTCAAATTTAATAATTAAGATGACTGCATTTTATATACAGATATTGGTATTTGCAAAATTTCCACAGGTTCTCAACCAAGAGCAGAAAACCCTCATCCAAAATCAAAAGGATGACTAATTGTGAGCTGAGTTAGGCCACACCTGAATAGGGCCTTGTCCATGACAGCTTCCCTGTCACTAGGGGCTCCAGTTCACTGAACAGCTACAGTGATCCAGGCATTGCATCAGGTGCAGTATTCCATGTTTCAGCCTCACTATCTATAATCCTTAGACATTCCCAGGAGGCAGGTGTCATTACACCCATGTTTCTGATGAGAAAACCAATGTGTGAAGAGGTTTAGCAAATGTTTCCTTACAACAGAGTTACCAGATGGCTGGGATTCAATCAGATCTTTCTGATTTCAAACTTATTGCCCCTCTCCCTTAAAAGGTTGGTAACCAGAGAATACATGAATATTTTAGGGTTCCCCAGTAATCTTAAGAACCTGTCATTTCAACTGTTTCTAATTATTGCTCCTAATGAAAACATGAATAATTAAGTGAGGACTGACAGTTGCCTCCTGATACAAAACACGGAGGTTGCAGATGGGTCTTCCCTACCTGGCACCATAGGAACCAACTGAAAAATGGAAAAAATAAGTTTCATTGATCAACTGGCTCTATGCTTCCATTTTGGGTGAAAGGGAGAAAGAGAGAGTAACAACCCAAGTTCTTACTCTTAGATGTCAGATAAACCAGGATGTTCATTTTCCCCACTATACTTGTCCTCCTTGAAGGAACTCAAAGGACCCTTGCAACATTCATGACAGAAATGCCCTGTGACCTGGAGGACCAGTTCATTGGAAAGGGTCAGCTGGGGCTTCCTGGATTTCCTGAGGACAAGATTGAACCACAGACTTAAATTGCCATGGTGGGACCTTTGCTGGGGACCATAAAACTTCTCCAGATGAGTTTTCAACCTAGTTCCCACAGCTCAAAGGTACTCTCAACCAAAGACTCCCCTCCCTCATCTGGGCCTTTTAGATTCCCAAGCGGGAGATGCAGAAAACGGCAGGCCTGAGGCCTGAGGCCAGTATTCAATCCTGCTCAGGGATTTTCCTTAACACATCCCTTCTGTGATTCAGAGCTTCCATCAGCAAGAATGGAACCTCCTTAAAAAGAGGCCTGTTGCCTGTTGATGAAGTCTGCCTAGGAGGCAAAGGGTGACAGCATGGTGGGGTCAGGGATACATTACTATAGAGGGCATTGGAGCGAGCTTGAATAATGACTGGACAAATTAGGAAGTGTGCACAGGTGAAGCTATTATGTGTGTCTGTGCATGTCTCCGTGTTTGTGGGTAGGGTAGTTCCATGGGTCAGAAGGTAAAGGGCGAAGGAACTAGCCTATGGGAGTGTTATGTAGGAGATAGAGCATGGGGAAGGGACCACCCCTTAGGGCTCTCAGCTCCACAGAGTCCTCAGCACCCTACCTCACACTCCACCTGAAGCCCCTTCCCATGAAGGGATCTTGTGCCATCTTGCAATTAAAATGAGAAATCTAGACAGCTACAAGAGGGATTCAAGATCATGAAGGGAAAATCCCCAGTCTTGGGCATGCACAATAGCCTAAGAGATAGACCCAAAATTAACTTGTAGCTATTTAATATCATCAGCATTACCATTTGCTCTGCCTCTGTGCATTTTCCAGGGCAAAAAGAAACTTAGGCACGGGTAGTCCCAAAAAAATTACATAAGACTCAACTGTCAATCAAAGTATCAATCAACCCCAAGCCACCCAGGCAAGAAGGTGGGGAAACTAGCACAGCTTAGCAAGCCCCACTGTGTAGGACAGGACTTTGATCCACTTTGCAGTTTGGCCCACTCTGCTCTCCTGGAGTGTTTTCTTTCCCTTTCAATAAACCTCTGCCTTGCCTGTCTACCTCTCATATCTTACTCAATTCTTTGTTTGGGATGCTAAGAATCTGAACCCAGGAACCCCTGGAAAACCCTGCCTGAGTGTTGGTAACAGGATGCACAGAGGTGTGGAATGGCAAGGTATGTTTTGTACAGGTGGTTTACTCTGCCTGCAATCATCGGACCTGGCTGCTTCTCCCTCATCTGAGGAACACCTCCTGCAGAGGGCAGATGCATCCCTCCAAGGAACTGTTTCTGATACCCCAATGCCAGCATAATTCTCCTGCTCTGGGTCTCTCCAAAATCCTGTGCTTTCCTGAAAGTAGCATTGTCCACACTGAATAGTCATGGCCTGCTCTCCTAAAGAAAAGGGGACAGTAAAACACCACGTCCCTGAAGGCCTTTCTGCTTCCAAAACCCTAGATAAGTTAAGGGAACAAGGAGAGCAAGCCTGTGCTGAAATGTCCAGTAACATATTATTTTGAAGGACCCCAACTCTCTCACACACACTGGGAACAAGGGCAAGTTAGTTTTGTCTAGAAAGCCACTTTCTTACATGTACACTATGACAGTTGCTCTTTGGGATACTGCTTATACAAGCAAGCTAATGCTGATGATGTCACTGCTTCTGCAGCCTAACGTATAAAACCCCTCTCTGAATGGGGACTGGTGTGGAACTGAGGGTATGTCACTCATCCTGCCAGCCACCACTATACAAAAGACCATGAGGTAGAGGAGGTACTTCTTGGCAAAAGACCATGAGGGATGGAGCTGCTTTCTGTCCGCCTGTCACCACTGAATCCTTCTTGGAACAGTCACTGAACTCTAGCTAGCTTTCCCTGATAAACCACAACTTCCATGCTGTCTCTGGGCACTTTGTTTTACTTTTTTATAATTTTTTAAATTTGTTCTAATTAGTTATACATGACAGAAGAATGCATTTATGCATTTTGATAAATCATACACAAATGGAGTATAATTTCTCATTTTTCAGATTATACATGTTGTAGGATCACATCAGTCATGCAGTCATACATGTACATGAGGTAATAATGTCTGTATCACTCTACTATCATTCGTACCCCCTTGCCCCTTCCCCTCCCTTCACTCCTCTCTACCCAATATAAAGTAATTCTATTCTTCCCTAGCACTGCCCCCTCATTGTGAATTAGCATTTGCATATCAGAGAAAACATTTGGCCTTTGTTTCTTTGGGTTTGGCTTATTTTGCTTAGTATGATATTCTCTAACTCCATTCGTTTGCCAGCAAATGCCATATAATTTCATTCTTTAAAGTTGAGTAATATTCCATTTTGTATCATATTTTCTTTACCCATTCATCTGTTGAAGGACACCTAGATTGGTTCCAAAGTTTAGCTATTGTGAGTGGAACTGCTGTAAACATTGATGTGGCTGTGTCACTGTAGTATGCTGATTTTAAGACATTTGAGTACAAATTAAGGAGTGTGATAACTGGGTCAAATGTTGGTTCCATTCCAAGTTTTTTGAGGAATCTCCATACTGCTTTCCATAGTGGTTGCACCAATTTACATTCCCACCAACAATGTATGAGTGTACCTTTTGGCACTTTCTTTGGCCTCTCCGCATTCTACCCCACTGCCCTGGCTGAGCTGGGCTATGCATGAGACAACTGCTTACAACTAGCTTTATTTAAGCTCTGTATTAGCTTCCTATTGCTGCTATAACAAATTGCATGACTTAGTGGTTAAAGCAATAGAAAGTTTTTCTCTTGTAGTCTTACAGGCCAGAGGTCCTAAATTCATCTTACAGGGATAATATCAGCATATCAGTAGGACTATTTTCTTCTGAAAGTTCTACGGGAGGATATGTTCCTTGCTACTTCCAGATTCTGGTGTCTGCCAGCAGTCCTTGCCTCTGGCCACTTTGATCTTTACTTCAAGGGTCACATTGGCTTCTCCAGTTCTATCACAAAGTCTTCAATTTCCAGCTTCTAAGGATATTTGTGATTATATTTACAGCTGACCTGATAATCCAGAATAATTTCTTTATCTCAAGATCCTCAAAGATATCTGCAAAATTCCTTTTACCAAATGAGTAGCATTTAGAGGTTGTGGGGTATTAGAACCTGACTACCTCTGGGGGCCATTATTCAACCTACCACAAAGTTTTCACTGTCATAGGCACAGTCTTGTTCCCCGTGCTGCCCCTATGCCCCATACAGTTGTCCAGGCCCAGTACGTGCTCAGTGGATATGTGTTGAAACTAATAAACAAAAGGAGCAGGTTTGTGGAAAAATGGATACTGTAGGTAACTCAAGTCACACAGGTGTGATTACTGATGTTGACAAGGCTGGACACAGAGCAGGGGTAGATTATGCAGGGCTATGTAGCACATAGCACATAGATCTTAGCTTTCAGGACGATCAGTAGAGAGTCCCTATGGGTTTTTTGCACAACATTTTTAAAGAGCATTATGTTATCATAAAAATAAAAATACTGGTTGTTAGCTACCTAGCATCTGAAGTTTATGCCTCTCCTGGTTAAATTTAGGAACTGGGACTCCTCCTTTGGAATGCCTACGGTATCGTGGTTTGATTTTTGTTAATGGCATGGGATATGCGTTTGAGGTGGCCCCTTGGTGAAAGTGCCTGTACACAAACACAAAATCCCTCTATAAACAAAAGATTTGCATATTCCAGAGGGAAGAGTCCGTGGTCTTTCTTCTGGGAACAGCTTCCAAGAAGTCTTTCTCCCAGCTGCTTCAGTGTGGGAATTCAACACACCCCAGGTTTCCTTGAAAGGCTCCAGGGGCAAACCATGGAAGGACAGAGACCCTCAGAGGTACAGAAGTACCTACAGAGTACTTGGAAGTGGCCACACAAAGCAGAAGCACATGCTTCCCTTCAGCGACACAGGTGCATGTGTGCCCACAGTGGGGGAGGAGGAAGGGAAGGCAGAGAGAGGGGCAGGGGAGAAAGGGAAGAGGCACCAAGGAATTTCACAAGAGGACTCTGCAGCTGCCAAGTGAGTGGGAACACGTTCAGCACTAGAAGAGAAAAGCAACGGTAGTGCCAGCATCACAGCCAAACCCACAGCTCGGTGCCAGGAACCTCTGAACATGCATTTTTTTTTTCTCATTCACATTCCCAAACACTAAATGGCATTGTCAAACCCAATCTTGTTATAAGGATGACTCATTTGGTATTTTCTAATCCTTTACATTGATTCAATTTGCAAAGGGTTTTCCCATTTGCTATCTCATTTGAAACTCACACACCTCCTTAGAGAGACCTGGCAGCTCTCACCATCCCTGTTTCACAGATGAAGAAACAGAGGTTCAGGGAGGATATGCCATCCACACATGGTTACATCCCCAGGGTGTTTAGTGGGTGGTTTGAACTCCTGCTCTAGTAGGCTCTCTCTACTACTACCTCTTCAGTAGAACTCCATCTTCAAGCTTTTCCTTTAAAGGATCATGTAGTGTTATATACACACTCACATATACACATGTACAGATATGTGTAACAGGATGTGTGTGTATATAGTATGTGTGTGTGTTCTGCACATAGATATGCTTAGATGCATATATAACAGAAGTCTAATAGGAAAGCACTTGAGATAGCAATGACAGAGTGCAGAAAGAAGCCTTATGCTCGAATAAAATATGAAGTAACTCCTCCAATATGAAATAACTCTACCTCCAATAACTAAAGAAATGGCAAAACAGTGACAAATTCATAAAGATCAATATGGAACACTTGGATATGTTTTGGATTGAAAGGCTGGATCCTAATTACAACATGCATCTTTTATTCCTCTGTAGCAAGGCCTCATTCATGGTCATATTCTCAAATATCTCAAACATCAAGATCCTTCTATGTGGCAAGCATTGTGCATGATGTTGGGACACAGAAGCAAATAAAAACACAGTCCCCACCTTCAGGGAGCTCTCAGCAGAGGGACAAGCAGATGTGTACATCTGGCAATTATCTCACAATGTGACAAGTGCTTTCATGGCACTAATTCAGTGGGACACAGAGCAGGGACATCTAACTCAGGTGAGTTCACAAGAGACATTCAGGAAGAGCTGATGCTGAGGCTAGCATGAGCTTCCTGTGCTTGAGCTGGCTATGTGACAGGGGCTCAGGAAATGTTTATTGGATGAACCAGTGAAGGAGTCACTGAGTGAAGAGGCAGCTTCAAGCTTCTCTTCAGGGGCCTGATCCCTTCGCCAGGCCTCCATGGCAGCTCTCCACCCTCTTTAAACAAATATAAGAATGTCTTTCATTGGAACTGCAAGAATTCATAGAAAATTCATAGACTATTTAGGTAGTGGGTGTCACACTCAACAAACAACGAAGCCCACAACTTAGGGAAATGAAAGGCTCAGCTGCCTTTCCTTCTGTCTAATGAAGAACATTCTGGTGACTCTTCACTCTGCACGGTCCCAGCTCCTCCTTTTCTTAGTGAACTTTCTGGTGTCCAATTATCAGGCAGGCTGGAAACTAGTTTCTCTTCTTAAGATAAACAGCCAATGACTAAAGCACAATTTATATCTATTATTTTTTCATCAGGCTCCCGTCTCAGTCTGGGCAAGGCTAAATAAGAAGGACTGTTAGGAAAATCGGAGGCGAGGACCCAAATGAATGCTTTACCTTTGGCATTTAGATGAAGATCTGATTCTGAACCCTGTGTGTCTTCCTATGTGACATTTCCAGTGCTGAACTGGAAAATATGAATTCAAGTACAGATATAGTCTATAATGAATCCATCTGGGTACACATCAAGTTTTTAAATATTTACAATTATGGTCCTGGCCTTATTAAACTTGCAGGAAAACAGCAGCAGTCAGGTTTATATTCAGGGCTCAAGAAGCCTCTCTTACTTAGCCAGCAGCTTCATAGCAACCACCTGAAATTTCTAGAAAAAATATATATTCATTTGCCATACTCTTGAGGTCAGAAAATGGCAGGAAAATAACAGAGAAATGGCTTGCTGGGTTTTCTCAAACTGCTCACAGGGCACAGCAAAGAGCATGTATGAGTTACCAAGTTCATATTCAAATCCATTTCCATGTCCCAAGGCTATTCCACACTAGTTGTCCAAGAGCAGGCAATTCCAATAGATATGTAGGGATAAGACATAAGTATGGGGAAATCAAGAATTTCCCATTATCCAGGACAATGTAAAGTAAGATCTGAATCTGAGTTAGAACCCATTCTTACTATCATCCTCTAGAAGGTTGCACTAATGAACCAGGTGGCTTGGCCACCAGAAGACAGTGTTTCCTACTTGGGCCCTGTACTCACTCCTTGTTCCATGGCAAGAAAATCCCTTAGCTCTCTCAGAGTCTGTTTCCTTGTGCACAAAGTAGGAAGAACCAGCACTATCCCCTCAGGGTGTGTGTAAGATTCTGATGCTGTTGCTGTGTTTCTTTCAAACTGTGGTTTAGGAAACACTAATGGGATTAGGACAATGGTAGATTGAGACTGCTATTTTAAAAAATAAATTAGAATTAGAATAGGATAAAATAGAATGGACTACATGATTAGACAGTAATGCATATAGTAAGGACTGTTTTGTAAAGTTTTGTTCATGACAGTACTCAAGTGTGATGTTGAATGCATGCGTTCCTGTAAATTAAGGCTATGGAGAAGCATGAGCCTTGTAAAATGTAGATGGAGGTATTCGGGAAACAAATTGGTCACCCAGAGATCACAAATACACCATTTTGCCTGAACAGTGTTTTCAATTTAAAAAGAGAACAGTTGGGCTGGGGGTATAACTCAGTGGTAGAGTGCTTGCCTAGCATGTATGAATACCACAAAATAGAAAAGAAAAATCAAATTCAATTAAAAATATTGAATATACTCAGATATGCATGTCCTAGTTCCCTCAATTTGCTGCCATGGCTTATTCTTAGCTTGTTCCACTTATATTAACTGGTTGTTCCATGACACTTCTGAATTTGTGATATCTGGAAAAAACATAATATTTATATAAAATATAATATGCATATATCCCTAACTTTGAACTTCTTATACTGACTTAGAATTGACCATGTAATCATCTCCAAGAATCTTAATAGGAGCCTGATCTTTTTCATTTCCAGGATGGTAACTACATAGTATTTGCTCAGTAAATATGTCTTCAACAAAATCACATTAGAAGTAGATGAATAGGCACAGTCAGGATTTCTGGGTCCTTGTCTGGGTTCAGACTTTGCCATGGGCCACCTGAGGAACAGTGAATGAGAAATTTCCCTGCTCTGTGCCTATTTCTCTCACTGGTAAAATTAAGGTAGGTATTGGACTCAAACCAATGCTCTCCATTGGGACACCCATAAACAATGAAAAATCTTTGTCTGCCAGAAAAGGATGGAGACAACTGGAGAATTCTGTTCATCACCTTTATCTGTTTTATTTATCTGGGTTCTGGGCTTAAGATTTCCTTCAAAAAGATGGTCGTTAAGGTCCCATCAAGTTCTACCACCCAGGCCCCACATCTCCCAGTGAGATGTTTCCTCAGGCACATCCGACACCTTCATTAAGTTATATTCTGTTTTCAAAGCCTGCCCAGTTATCAGTGACTGAGGCCATGGCTAATATGAATGGAATATTTGACAACCCACAGCAGGGGTTCTTCATTTGTTATCTGGCTTTCAAACAGAATCCAAGGCAAATGGTCCTGTCTTCCTTTGATTCTGGCAATTCCTGATGACTAACTGCATTCATCTCCTCTGATATGTTGCTACTCCCATAGATCTTGCTGGGAACTTCCTGTTTCAGGGGTTCATCCATCAGCTAGTGTGGATTAGGAGGACATTTAATGGTGAATTCATTATTGTGAGAAATCTCTTAGTTGCAGTTATAAAATTTGCTCTCTCTTTTATAGAAACTCCATCACTCACCCACTTCTGAAAACAACTGATACCAGTACCCCTCCTACCTCTGGCCTCGTGTCCTGTTTTGCAAAGTTTGAAATGTTCACCCCAATGTGTTATTTGATTCACTTCAATCCAGGTTCACTATGTGCCTCTTATGTACAGGCACTGTGATGACCGTGAGAAGTAAATCAAGGTGCCCTCTGCACACCAGTGCCTCTGTGAACATGCATGTCCCTCTCACCCTCTGCCTCATCCCTCAGTGCGGATTTCCTCTCGTATTCTCTTATGCCTTTACTCACTCACCCTCAGAGACTAACTCAGGATTCCTCACGCTGTGCTTCTATACCTTCATTCCTCTCCTTAGAGCACATATTTCAACATGCGCCTTAGTTTCTTTACCTTGTGGGGAAGATTACATTAACAAAAAAGACCAAGCACTTAAATTGTGCCAGGCACATACCAGATAGTCAACAAATGTTAGTTATTATGATTGTTATTTATTTTTTATTATTTATTTATTATTTATAATTAACATCTATGTCTGTTTCATCTGAGCCAATGAAATAGAGCAGAAAGCAAGGATTGGAGGGGTGCTTGGCATTGGAATGTGACATTCAAATGGAAGAGGAAAAGATCCAGAGGGTCGGTGATGTGGAAATTCCTAGACCAGGTGTATAAAGGAATGGTTTTGGAACAAAAACAGACAAAACTGGAAACATTCTCCTGCTGGCCCCAGCCATCACCAGCTGTCCATGTAGGGTCCGACATTGAGAGTGTCCTCGCCTCCCTAGCCCCATCACCTGCAGCTCTGAAAGGGGTGTTCTGTCCCAGCTTTTGAGGAGAAGCTACCTCAGGCTCTCTGCTCAGGCTGCCAAAGTTGAGAGAGTGGGTCACAGAGCTTGATGGCCAGAGGTGGAGAGTTGACATGCTGGCTGCTTGTCCAGCAGCCCCACTCACAGGTATGGGTTTGAATGTGTGGATTAGAAATGAGGGCTGGAGCTGCAAAGGGGCCTGCTTCCCTTCCCCACTGGAACCAGTAGAACTGGAGAGGTCTCCATTCATCTCCTCTCAGAGCATCTAAGTCCACTCTTCTTAAGGCTATAAAAATTGCTCCTCACCTGAGAACAAAGCCCACAATCCAAAAGGTCTCACTGGTCAATTTGTCTGCCTAGCTGCAAACTGGAAAATTCAAGGCATGGATGTGGGAATATTTAGTTATTATCACATTGTCACATAGGGATTTATCTGTTCCTTTAGAATTTCTTAGGTAAATTACTTTATTTATTTGTTTGTTTTCATTACTTGCATTTTTATCCATCCAATAAATACTGATTTCCTAACCCCCTTGGAATGATACTTGATATTTAAATGAGTGTGTGAAAATAACAAGCCACAGTCCCTGTCCTTTATTTATCATAGACTAATTGTTAGAGGAAGAAAGCTATGCAATCATAAAAAGGGGGAGAATAATGGTTACTATGTATCAAGGCATGGGCAAGGTACTTAGAAATATCAGAAACCTTGATTATGTTGAAACGCTAACTTCTGAAATGCCAAGATATGTGTAACAGACTAGTGCAATCCTTCCTCCACTGCCAGTCTACCGCCCACATCCCCCTCCTCTGAGGCCTCCCTAGGTTGGGATTAGCATGAAAAACAGGAAGATATTTATTGTATCTCTTACATGGTAGTACAACATGTTCCTTTGTTTTATAAGCTAAATAAAAAAGTTGGGTCAAATACTATGATATTCATAGTAATGATAATCATCAGACTTGCTAATATTTAGTAGAGACTCAGTACATGTTCCCCAGTTGGCTAAGCTCCTTCCACACCCTTCTTATTTAAATCCTGTGAAAACCTGTGTGTTAGAATCTATTATTTTTCTTCATTTTATAGATGAAATGGAAGTTCATGGAAATTGCCCAAAGTCACCCAGTTAGTATGTGATAAAATTTAAACTTGAATTCATATCTAACTACTAGCTAATGCTCCTCATTACAATATTATACAATTTTTCACAAAGTGGGATTTGGGAGGTTAATGGGGCAATTAGGACCTCTTCGCTAAAGAACTGAGTACTTAGTGGCAAACAGGAATTTTGAAATCTATTCATTCTAACTAACCAACTGGCTTCTTTGGTTCTAGAAGCTATGGAATTAATTTTATTTTAATTTAATGAACTAATAGATAGCTACTCAGTGATTGCAATTTGGGACATATATTTTAAAAATTCTAGTTACATTCTTCTTACCCTCATTCTCTTTTATTCACAGAAATCAAGCATAGTGTTATATACATATTTGACTGCTTGACTGATGGATGCGGACAAAGTCTGAGATTTGGGGAACCTCCTGCTCATCAGTCATGAAGCAGGGCCTGAAGGTGACAGCTACATATCCCCAGCCACAGTTTGTGAAAAACAACATTTTATTTCAAGGCACAGTTGAAAGCCTCCCCTTTGCTTTGAGAGTGTTAATTATTTCTGAAGTGTAAGAAAGTGCATTCAGACAGGGGTAGAAATATCTGGACCTTTTGCGACTCATTTCTAAAAGCAGATTTTCTTTCTTTACAGAAGATCTCCTGCTTAATCAAATAGTGTATGCTCTTTTAATTCTCCTTGCTGGCTTCTGTCTCCATTCTCTTCTGTTTTTCCACAATCATTTTTAGAGATTTGAGGAGTGGGTGGGGAAACGGAAATGGTTTTAATAACAATAAGCTAAGAATAGACCCCAGAGCTAATTTTCCTTTATGCTTTTGGAAACAGGAAGAACCAAGAACAAGTTGAGAGATATCTTTCTTTGCTGGTAAATTCATTTTCCATAACGAGAAGCAGTCATCTTTCCTGAGGAGCCTGAAATGCTAAGATAAAGATGAAAAGATGGTGTTTTATCATAATGACATGGATCTGCATCCCCATTTATTTTGTGCTCCCACAGCAAAAAAATATACTGGGGACTGTCACACTGCTTTGAAAAGTGGGAAAATATTTAGCAGCTTAAATAATCCCAAAGTAAAAAGAGGCTCCAAAGAAGAGCACAGAATAATAACTTCACAATCTCCCTGAGGGTGGGGGGTACCTCAAACTGCTGACCCAGATATCACAATTTATAACTCACCCCCTAAACTCTGTCTGCAATGGGTACTCTTTAGGAAAGAGGATTTCCTTGGCAGTTTCTTAATAATAATAATTTGTTATATCACTGTAGCATTTTGGGCTTCTTTCAGAGTATTTCCACATCCATTATCTCATTTGGTCCTCAGAGCAGCCCTGCCACGTACCTGGGGCTCAGACGGTGACTTCCATTAACAGAAACCAGCAATGGTTCAGAGGCCTCAGCTGAGCCCAGCAGTGGTTAAAAGAGCAGAAATCACAACCACAGCCTCCAATCCAAAGACTAGTTTCCTTCTCTCAACAACCTAGCGTTTCTTTTTTTCAGAAGGTGTGCCCACATCAGCAGCTTTTTCAAGCTACACATTTCATTATCTTCACAACAATTAATTTCAAGTGTTTACCCTGAGCTAACATTATTCAAAAGACAGCCTAGCTCTGAAAAAGAAAAGCTGATTGAAATTTCCCCCTTCCCACCTTTCCACATTTGGGTCCAAGAACATTTGCAATAACTTCTGGTTAAAAAAAAAAAAAAAGATTAATCACTTTAAAAAATAAATAAATAGGATATTCAGGGGATATATTTGAGTATCCCTCACATTATATCTGTTTCAAAGTTCCATCAGCTTGGTGCCTAACTCTACCTCTGTTTAAAATCTACAGCTGGGTTGTATTTTCACCTTCTGGTTTAAATACATTTCGAATGTGTCAGTATCATTGCTTCTACTCCAGATTAATAGGATCAGCCAAAAGGATGGCTGACATTTTTGTTGCTATAGAAACTGGTCCTGATGTTACACAGCCTGCCTTTCCCCTATTTGCCGTACATCTATCCAGCTACTGAACACAGACATCTTTTTGTTTCACAAGGAATTACATTAAAAAATTAAACCATAATTTCATTCTGGTTTAGTCCCCTTTCTGTCGACAAGGGTATTAAATAACATTAAGAGCCTCCTAAAGGAAAGTGGGAATTGGTGATGTTGCTCTCAGTAGCTTAGGAGCCTCCCAGATAAAAAAGAATACAAGTTCAACAAATTATCCCACTTCCTAAATCCTTGTTCTTTCCTGCTTAAGGACTTTAAGACATTTCCTTAGCAAATCTCTCAGCTAAGTCAATACATTCCACATTAGACTGTGGACAGCCAAAGCAAATCAGATCCTTTTCTTTCTCCTCCCACCAAAAAAAAAAAAAAAAAAAAAAAAAAGTTTCTGGACAGCTGTTCCTGTAAATATGCCATCAACATCCTCCAACACATCACCTCCATTGTACACTCAAGTTCTCTTTCCACAGATGCACCGATGCCCCCAGAGAAAACCTCTCACACAGAATTAAGATGTGAAGTTTCAGCTCTTAATGATGCAGCCAGTACGTATGGCAGATGCCAGAAGGTACATTCAAGAAGGAAGGGATAGAGGGAGTGGGGGAAAAAAAATCCTTCCCAAATGGCCAGGAAATACAGCTTCTCCAACCTCTGTAATGACTGATGTTTATCAAAAGCAGCTCTCTAATTGACAGGTTCTAGGCTGTCAGATTTCCACTTGTCACGGCCATGATGGCCACAGCGTGTTACACAAGAGTGGAACCTCTCTTTTCCACTGCAGATTTAAATGAAACTTTCACAACCATTTGGGAGGCACCAATGACCAGAAGGGACAGATTCCTTAGGCAGCACTTCTGGGTCATCAAGCTTACCTGCGGCTGTCACAGAATTCCAAGGGATGTGTCTGCTTTGGAAAGCTGATAGGATTTATCAATAGTTTACTGACCAAGAGAATATTTAAATAAGACTTCATCACTTGGTGAACTATAAAATGCACTCCACAGGTTGGATACAGGGGACTCAAATGAGGTCAAGGCTACCTTGTACCTACAACCATGGGGCGGCAGAAGTGTCAGCAGCCTTTCTACAGTAAGAAAATAAAAACCTAAAATTACATGTCACCCATTTCATGTTTTAGAGAGTGAAGTTCTAAGAAAGGACAAAAGAAAAAGAGTTAACTGAGCCTAAGCCACACGCATGGCAGCTAATGGGATTTAATTAATTACTATAATTTTATTAAAATTTTACAATTTCTCTGAGGTACAAGTTATCCTTAAATCCACTGGAAAGGTGAAGCCTTAGAGGTTCAGCTGGGACTGTGGCTGGTCCCCATTGTCCACTGGGCTCCAGGCTTCCTTCAGGTGGCCAAAAGGAAAACTCAAGGGCTGACAGAAGGTGGAGTGTATCGGACCAATTGTGCATCTTGTAAATCCCATCTGCACAAAACTAGACATGAGCTAAATCAAGAGAAGGCCTGTGGATTCAGCCTAGGTTTTTTTGTTGTTGTTGTTGTTGTTGTTCTTTTGTTTTGATTTTTCCTTTTCTTATTTTGACCAGGGAAATGTTTCATAGTGTTGTACAGGAAGTGTAAGGAAGAGTCATGTCATCCATGCAAATCAGCAATGGAGGAGTATTTTCAGTTGGGATTCCAAGTAGGAAGTCATCTGTTCTGGCTAAAGGGTTTTTTGATGGATCAGGGAGATGCAGTGAAGACCCCAGGGAAGAGGGTCTGTCTAGATAGAGCAGAGACACTCATTATGGCCAAACTGGCTTGGGGTATCTGGTGTTGAGGAACTAGACTCTTTGATATGTGAAGCTTAGGGCAAGGTAATTAGGTCATGAATGCCCTGCCCTCAGAAGGAATTAATGCTGGTCTCAGGCAGTGAGTGAGTTCTCTCGAGAATAGGCTGTTTTATACAGTGAGGTCACCATATTCATTTGACTTCTTTGGCATAAAACAAATTCCTTTCTGTTTCTCTGCCATGCTGTGACACAGCCAAGGCCCTTTGCCAAACCACTCATACCATGCTGCTTGGATTCTTCTGCCACCAGAATTGTGAGTCAAATAAGCCTCTGTACTTTATAAAGTACCCATCATTGGGTATTTTGTTATTGGTACAGAAATTAATAAAAGTATCACTGGTTCTTTTGAGAGATGGTTTTGCAGAGTAACCCCAAAGCTCCAGTTGTATTTTTAAAAGTAGAGTAACCCAGTAATTTATCATTTGAACCAAGATTCTTCTTAGAGTGAAAGGGGCCCTACAAATAATTTAGCTAGGTAATAGTCATAAACTAGGATTGTCCTGTGTGAATTGAGAAGTGTGGTCATGCTATTCATAAGGTACTTCCATGTAAGTACAGGTGATATATTAAATATTGTCCTGGGAACAGGCTGTAAGTTCAGGCATTCTCAAAAGATTAATTGGTCAGTCAATTAAAATTTAAGAAGATTGCTTATATTACTCTAGAGCAGTTCTGTCCAATAGAAATAAAATGTGAGCCACATATGCAAGTTTATATTTTCTAGTAGCCACATTAAAGAACAGGTGAAATTAATTTTAATAACATTTTACTTGGTGAATGTATCTAAATCATTATTGTTTCAGTGTGTAATCAATACAAAACATTATTAGTGGGTTACTTTTCATTCTTTGTTTTAAACCAGACCTTGAAGAATGGGTAAGCTTTGACTCTGTTAGGATAGAGGGGTCCCAAGAGAAGACAAAGACCTCTCTAAACTTCCCAGATAAATCAAAGAAGATAATGTTGGAAATTTAAAAAGGAACACAACAAGAACCACAATGCTTTCATCAAGAGGACAGGATTCTAAACTGAGTTGAAGTAACGGTGTTGAGTGGAGCAAGGGGAATCAGAGGAACAGGAGAAGAAAAGAGGGCACATTTTTGCCATGAATAAATGTGAAGTTCTTCAAGCAGAAAAGAAGCCTAGGCCTTCTTACTCAGGTCATCCATCTGTGGAATTCAGGAGAACAAACTCTGCACTTCCAGAAAAAAAAAGACTCAAATAGGGTCTGGCTGAGACTGCAGGTCCCTCATGCAGAGGTCTGAGTGTCTCTAGCACCCAGCACCCACTTCCCCATCACTGTGGGCTGGTGGATCTCCAGGGATTGGTGTGAAAGGAAACTGGCCAGAATGAAGAAAGGCAACTACCATCTTGCTGACCCTCATGCTATAGGTACCACAGGGACATTGGCAACTTAACAGGATAAGAGTGAGTTATAGAAATGCTGACCTCACTTTATGGATGGGTAAGCCCATGCTCAAACAGGTCAAGCAACTTGACCAAGGCCTTACCAGTGAGCAACCAGTGAAGCTGGGATATGAACTTAATCACATTCAGTTCTGAAGCTCAGGCTGCTTCCATCACACCATGCTGGCTAGCCAATTGATAACTGTGCTTTGAGGATCATAATAGTAACAGTCAATGGGATGATGATGATATTGACAGCTAATATGTACAGACTACATAGTGCCCCCACCAACCCAGGGGAGACACTTTCCAATACCCCAGGCAATTTCTGAAACCATGGATAGTATTGAGCCTATAAACAAGTACTACCTTGCCACAGCAGTCCATCTGACAAATGATGGGCTACCAATGGCCAGGAAGTTTTCACAGTGTGGATCACCTGCACAAAAGGATGACTTGTGTCCCAGGTAGGATGGTGCAAGATTTCATCATGTTACTCAGAAAGGAACACGGTTTTAATCCTATGAACTAGTTATTT
>JAJEJO010001903.1:1415929-1458253 GCA_020662805.1 Glaucomys volans | reverse complement strand
AGTGACCACATGGTCCCAAATAAGAGAAATTTTCCTTGCTAAGAATTTTGCTCCTAAAGCCTGAAATTTATTAAAGGTATAATAACCCTTCATGGAATTAATATGTGAATACTGCTCAGGTCAAGTCCTCTAGGTGGAGAAGGCCATGAGGAAGGTGTGTGGGGCTACTATTTGAGAAACTTGGTACCATTTATGATTTCTGGGGTCTGATTCCCTCTTGGAATAATTTTGCATGGCCAGCTGCATCAGCATGTTGAGTTATACAAGGTAGCAAGCTGTCGCACTGTAACAGGCATGACGTATCCTTCCATCCATGCATGAAATTAAAAAGATGTGGTTTGCTAGAGATACAGCAGATAAACCAAACTTGCTTCTCAGTCCATCTATTTTTATTCACATGTAAAAATCTCAGAAGAAGGAAAAGAAGAATCAGTCAGTCTGATTATCTCTTTGCTGCCAATAAATAGCCCCATGCCATCCACCATCAAGGAAGTGGGGTGTTTGATGTTTATTGAGCTCCTAGTGTGTGCAAGGAGGTAAAGCGTCCACAGGGAAAATCGTCTCCAATAGTTCCCACTATAAGGTGGGCAGGATGTGAGTATATCTTTGCAACACAGTGTGAGCAATACTTTGCAAGAAAGTGAACCAGGACCTGAGGACATCAAAGGGAGGATGTCTCATTTGGGCAGAGTACATCAGAGAAGACTTCTTGATGGAGGTCATGCCTGACCTGAATCTTGCAGGAAAACTAGGAACTAGCCAAGAGGAAGGAAGGGAGAAGGCGGCTGCAGGTATGCAGAGATAGTGGGGATGGCGGACACTTCATCTCAGGCCTGAAACATCTGCTGTAGACACTGTTGCCCAGAGCTCCAACATGGAAAGCAAATTCTTGCCAGAAGGTGAAGAGATACAGCAAGCAGGCACTGGAGCAGATGCAGCAAGTGCGTGGGGTTAATCAAGCATTCTGCAGCCAGCAAGAGAAATAAATGCTCTCAGAGCAAGATTGGCAGCAGCTGGCAGGAGATGGCACTGACTCAAGCTTCGCCCTTCTGGAATAGGAGATGCTCTCCACTCCAAGGACTGAAGGCCCTCACAGAGTGCTCATTGCACATTCCTTCTCATCCACCAATAGGGCCACAGATGTGGGGAAGGGAAAAAAAATTAGTAATAGTGTCACTGACCTACAATAAAGACAGTAATCAATAATCATTCTACAAAGGAAAAAGAGATGAAGAAGATGGCTATTTGGTAATTTGATGGTTTCTCTGCCTCTCCGACTTTGATTTTACGGTTGGGAAGGATGTGAGTGTTATTACATGGCAATGAGGTTGCTATGGTAACTCCTTATTGTTTAATATAAGACGAGCTAAAATCTTAGATAAGTTACAGGGAGAAAAAAATTAATGCCGCCAAAGGCCAGATCCAGTTTTTGATTCCCATTTTTTTAAACATTTATTCCTGTTTCCTTTTCATAATCTTCCTTTCTCCTATAGGACATCAGACACATTTCAAAAAGGATGGTTCTAGCTGTTGTTGAAGGGACCCTGCACTTAAGAAAAACAAGTAGGGGCCCCTGGTTGGGCAAAAATTTCAATTAAACAGGTGGGGTCTGTGTCAAGGAGAAGTCAGGCTTCTCAGCTCTAGTGTGCATTCAACTTACACCTGTGCTGAGGTCCCCGCTTTGCTACTTAACCTTTCTGTGTCCTTAGGTGACTAAACACCCTGGGCCAATTTAATATTTATTTTATTTTATTTTATTTATTTTTTTATTTAATTTTTTGATTCATTGAACACAAATGGAGTACAGCAATTGTTTTTCTGGTTGCACACAAAGCAGAGTCACCCCATCTGTGCATTCACACATGTACACAAGGCAATGATGTCTGTTACACATACTGTTATTATTCTTACCCCCCAACCTCAACCCCACCCCTCCCTTCCCTCTATGCTCTCTATCCTTTCTCCATTCTTGCCATCATTCCACCCCACATTATGCATCATCATTCACTTAGCAGAGAGACCATTCGGCTTTTGGATTTTTGGGATTGGCTGATCTCACTTAGCATAATAGTCTCCAACATCATTCATTTACCTACAAATGCCATAATTTTATTCTTCTTTATGGCTGAGTAATATTCCATTGTGTATATATACCACAGTTTCTTTATCCATTCATCTATTGAAGGACATCTAGATTGGTTCCATGATCTAGCTATTGTGAATTGAGCAGCTATGAACATTGATGTGGCTGCATCACTGTAGTAATCTGATTTTAAGTCCTTTGGGTAAAGGCCAAGGAGTGGGATAGCTGGGTCAAATGGTGGATCCATTCCAAGTTTTCTAAGGAACCTCCACACTCTTTCCAGAGTGGCTGCACCAACTTGCACTCCCACCAGCAATGTATGAGTGTACCCTTTTCCCCACAACCTCACCAACACCTGTTATTGCCTGTATTCTTAATAAAAGATATTCTAGTTGGGGTAAGATGAAATCTTAAGGTGGTTTTGATTTGCATTTCTCTTATAACAAGGGATGTTGAACATTTTTTCATAAATCTGTGGATTGCTTGTAGATCTTCCTCTGCAAAGTGTCTGTTCATTTCCTTGGCCCATTTATTGATTGGGTTATTAGTATTCTTGGTAAGGACCTAGAAATTAGACCAGAGACCCTTCACCTAATAGAAGAGAAAATAGGTCCAGATCTTCATCACGTTGGCCTAGGACCAGATTTCCTTAACATGACTCCCAAAGCACAAGAAATAAAAGCAGGAATCAATGATTGGGATAGAGTCAAACTAAAAAGCTTTTTATCAGCAAAGGAAACAATCAGCAATGTGAAGAGCGAGCCTTCAGAGTGGGAGAAAATCTTTGCCACACACACTTCAGATAGAGCACTAATCTCCAGAATCTACAAAGTGCTCAAAAATCTTTACACCAAAAACACGATTTAATATTTAAATAGCAATGATAATGACATCCATTGTCAAATTGGTTGAGAAAAGTACATTACAGAAGATTGTATTTATCACAATACCCAGGCAATATTTAGTGCTCCACAATTAGTAGCTGTTCTTCTTTTCTTCCAAGATGAGTACTATTGTATTAGTACTATAGTCCAGTTCAAGGGTCATGTTTTCCATCTTTGGTGACTTCCACAGAAAAAGAGAAGGTTGCTGCTTCCCTCCATGCTTCCCTGGGCTGGTCTCAGGTGTCAGGGCTGCCTCTAGGATGCAGGCAAGAAAGGAGTGGAAAAGGAAGGACCATGAACAACTCCTGGGAGCTTTCTTTACTCCAGGGTCTAGACAGGGCCACTCACTTACATTTATATTGGTTACAACCCTCCAGTGACAAGGAATTGACCATCCCGATCTTACCAAGGAGGAAACCAGGACTCCCAAAGGATTAAGTTGGGTGAAGTTCTCACTGCTCATGAGTGGCAGATTTGTGGACAGCTGATTACAAATTCCTGCTTTTACATAGTGCCATGCAGTATCTGTTCTGATACATTTCCATCTCATCTCCCACCCTGACCCCTGCTGTAGAAATCTTGGGGACTGAGGATGGGCCTCCATTGCCTCTTCCTTGTCTTCCGTCCTCTCCCTGTTCAGGGGGTAGCACACGATATGATAATACATTCCACAAAAGCCTGTTGAGTGAAGCATTGGAATCGAGTCAAAGAAAAACTGGGAGACAAGAAAAATGAATGCAGCCGTGTCTGCAGGCAGAGACTGACTGGGCTAATGTAGGGAGTCTTAGATTTCAATTGACAGCAAGGATAGACAAAGAGAAAAAGGTATCATACTTTTGACATAAGTGACAATCAGGGGGAAAAAAGGGAAGGGTAAGAAACTAGTGGTTGAAATAAAGCAGGTGAAACCCGAAGAAAACTAATTAACTTTCCAATTACGTTGGAAGTTGTAAATTATAACTTTTGTTCTGTTAGAAAGGAGGCTGAGAGGAAAAGATGACAAACTAGTGGTTTCAATATCACCAAAGAACACATAACTTTCATTTAATAGGCAGCTCTGCCTGTAATGTTATAAAAGGCATTCTCGTTTCCTGAAATTCCCTTTTAATGAATGGCTTCTCAATTCAATAATTTTATTTTAGTTAATCTATCACCTTGAAAGCACATGCTAAGGAAGCCTACAGAGCACTCTTTCGGATAATTTAATAAATATTTTATTTTTTTCCAGTCCCCCCTCCCCTCAAGTAATGCCCTTGTTTGGGTGACAGCCTTACATGACAGGCAGGAGGTCCACTTACAACATCTACATTGGGGCTGTCTCTTCTCCTGCCAAGATGCATTATAAAAAATTTAGCAGTGAATTATGAGACAGTGTTTGATTATTGACTAGCAATTTTATTAAAAATTTATGAAGCTCACTTAAGAAAAATGATGTATACAAACAATAAGACAGTTTTAGTGTTCGGTAGGAGAATATATCTTGTGGCTTTGGAGCCTCCGAGGACTATGCTTCCACCCTGACTCCAGCCCTTATTTACTCTCTGACCTTCACCTCACAAAGATTCAGTTTTCCCATCTACATCAGATGAGGATAATAATGTCTACCTCATAAGGTTACCATACGACATAGAAATAATGCCTGAAATGCTTGGTAGATAGCAGGTATCTTGGTTTATTTTCTGTTTCTGTAACTGAATTCCACAGAGTAATTTATAAAGAAGAAAGGTTTATTTGGGGAACAGTTCTGCAGGCTGGGAAGCTCAAGATCAAGTGGCTGCATCTAATGAGGTCCTTCTTGATCATGGGGACTATCTGCAGACTGCCAAGGCAGGGCAGGACTTCACAAACAGAGGCAGAACATCCATCTTCAGTTTTCTCTTTCTCTTTTTATAAATCCAGAATGCCACTGAATTAGGGCCTCCACATTCTGGCCTCATTTATTCTTAAATATCTCCCAAAGGTTTCACCTCCAAATACCATAGTTGGATTAAGTTTCTACCCTGTTAATACTTCACAATGGAGATTGTTTCAATATGAGTTTTGGTGGGGACATTCGCACCATACCCACAGTCATTCAATAAATAATTTTCTTATGAGTAATCCTATCAATTCATAGGATTCATTTGTTCATCCAACAACCATTTATGGAGAGCTCATGAAGAAAAGAGACTTGGAATCTGGCAGGAAGACAACTCTCTCTCTCTCTGCCACTTTTTACTCAGCCTGCCCCTGAGACCCAGAGATTCCCACCTCAGCTGAAAATTAATAAGTACCTAGTAGTATTTTTTACAGTACAATAACTATAGGCCAAAATTGCTTTGTGTGATAGTAATGTAACCCCTCTCATGAATAACACTGTTCTTACCCAGGTCTCCTCTGAGCACAATTGCAGTGCTGTTAACAATAACAGCCAAAACTGCATGTGCATGATACTAAGTCAATGACCTTACTTCACAGGTTGGGAGGTCACTATGCAGAGACGAGTGCCTGTCCAGGTCCATCCTGCTCCTCAAGCCAAATGCTTCCCTGGGACAATCTGTCCTCTCCTACTCTACTGGGCCAGACAAGGAATGCTTTCTTAATTGTGAAGATGAGGAGAACAATGGGCTTGCTGGACATTATTCTGTGACTGGAGAGACAGGGTTAGAACCTTAGGAAGCTTGTCCCTTTTACACTCATCACTCAGCTTTCATTCATTAAGACTGGAAATCCTCTGTACAGTACTGATAGAAATAACAACAACCCCATCCACCACTCATGTGCCCTTGCTCTGTCTCAGGCATTGCTGAATGAGTGCTTGATCTCCCTCAACCTTTTCAACAATACTACAAGGTAGGCCTATTGCTTTTTCCAATTTTGCACATGAGTAAAGAGCGTACATAGGTTATGAAACTTGCTCAATGCAAGTGTTACTGCCAGGATTTCAACCCAGGCAGTTTGACTGCAAACATGGCCATCTTGTCTACTTCCCTAAACAGCATCTCTCAGCCAATTGTTGGCTAGTATGTGCACATATATGTAAGTGTATATGTCTCCTTATAATTAAGATCTAGTCCCCTTGTGTAGAAAGAAATTAACAGGCCTGAGGCAGCTGCATTTAGCAGGGCCTGTTTCCACTGTTAATCCTTGGCCGGTGACTGGGCACTGGGCTCTTTAAGTGGCCCCTAACTGTTCTATAAACTGGCTTACTATACCTAGATGACTTTTGCAAACCATGTGGCTGAGCATCTTTCTTCCTAAGAGTTCAGAATGTTGATAGTTGCTGGCAGTGTGGGTGTTTATAATCAACTCCAATTAAAATCACAGACACACAGCCTCAAATAGGCTTTAGTGGGACAGAAACATCATACAGATGTTGCTGCTGTGGCTGCATTTGTGTGACCCCTCTTGAGAGGGAGGAGACCCGAACATGGATTTCTCCAGATTCCACTCGCGTTTCTCCCTTACCAATTGCACTGAACACCCTTGCTATACCCCTGTAATAAATGTTAGCCATTAACATGATGATCTCTTAGGATGTTGAGTCCTGTGAGTCTTTCAAGTGAATCACCAAATGTGCAGGTGGTCTTAGGTATCCCCCAAATATCGTATCACCAAAAACCCATGGAAAATTTTTTCTCATATTAACTAAATAGTATACACTTCTTTCACCAATCATTGATTCAATAAATGCTCACCTAGAACTTACTGTGTGCTGGGGACTGGGGTTTGTGCTGGAGAAACAAAGGCAACACATGAACAGCTCTTCCTTACATAGCACTTACACTTCAAGGGAGAGGACACACATTAATTACTAATGACAAATGCATCACAGTGAACTCACATGTACATACATATGTATACATATACATATACATATATATACATATACATATATATACAATAAACAGCTGAGGCACAGAAGGAAGGACAAAGAGCCACACTAGGTTATGGCAGGCCTGTCTGACTTTATAGGTATCACAGAAGGCTCTCCTAAGGAAGTGACATCTGAGTTGACTCCTGAAGGGCAAGTCGGGTTAACTAGGTGAAGGAAGGTGGGCAGCAGAAGAGCAGGGCTTTGGCTGGTACTTCTTACTCTCTTCCAAGTTTTAAACCCTGGCCCAAGAAATGGAAGTAACATAAGCCAGCAGTCACCGCTGGAGAGCCATTCTCGTCATGCAAGTTTTAAGAGTCATGTTTGAACCCTACTGGGGTGTCTGCGAAGACAATTCTTCAGGAACATCTGGAGGCATATTTTGGTGAGCAGTTTGAATGACCTGTGACAATGGTAAACAACTGCTCTTCATTGCTGTGTGATTTTAAATCAGATGCTTCATTCCTGCCTTGCTGACAGAGGACGGTCACGCCTGGGTCATCTCAGTCGGCCCTCGTCTTCCACAGTGGAAATCAGGGCATGCTGTCATTGAATAATTGCAGCCTGCCTGCTGAAATGCAGATGTGCAGTCAATGGAGAGGATTCAATTTATGGAGGGGCAAGAGGGAAAAGAGAGAGGGAGTCAAGTAGTTGCAGTCTTTCTATTTGTTCTCACCTGGGTCTTTGGTTACTTGAAGGACTCGAGTCAATTTGTCTATATTTCCAAGGGAACTGGGCTCAGATGCCAGAGCATTTTGTAGCAGAAAGAGTTTACTAGGATGCGCTACAGATGGGATAGGGACCATCCAAAACTGGTCTTAGGGAGTGATTGTGGGTTTGGGAGAAAGGGATGAAGAACTTTGAAGTCTCTCTTCTCCTTTTCCTTCCCTATTTAAATCCTGACCTTATATACATGACCTTCCACTGATAGAAGCTCAGTCTGTGGCCAGGGGAGCTCCACAGTTCTGGGTAAAGGGGAATGGAGCAAGCCTGGGAAGAAATTTCTAAGCAGTAGTGACTGAGATGGGGAAAAAAAAGTCCCTGTACTCACAATAATTTTCTAGAATATTCCTAAATCAGGAAGACACAAATCTACCTCCAATGAGTTTGTTTGGTTGTTGCTATTGCCTGTTATAGGTGGTGAATTTTGCAATCTTTCTTTAGAAAAGAAAATGAATTAAACACTTATTATATGCCAGGCACTCTTGGCATCTTATTTCCTTCTGAGAACAAACCTATAAGTAGGCATTTAGTTCTTATTTTATAGATTTGGAAACAGATTCGTTCATATATATATATATATATACATATGTATATATATATGTATGAACATATATATATATGTATGAACATTGAGTACTGCACGTCTTACATGGAATCAAGTACTTTAAAGGCATAATTTCACTTAATTATACAACAAAGAAATCTTCACTATATAAAACAGAGGACCCGTCCTTTCTTCCTGTTCTTGTATATCCCACCTCTTATGGGAGCCAGGCCTGTCCTAGGCTCCAGGAAAGTAGGTTGCCCAGAACCACACAGCTTACATCTTAGGGAAGAGGGTGGGAAACAAAGATGAATGCCAGTTGCACAGAGCAAGATATATAGTGGAATAAATAAATGAGTGAGTGAGTTTGGTGAATTAATAAATAAATAGAATAGTTGGTGAATTGAAGAGCAGTCTAAAAGTGGAAACGGCAATATATTCTCATGAGGAGAGTTGAATATTTTCAAACTCATTTATAGCCCAGCCTAACCACGTGAAACTCAAAACATCATTTGGCATGGACGACAAAAAGTCATCAAACTCGGAGAGGCCAGTAGAATGAGGAAAGAAACTCATTTTGTTCAGACTTGTTTTAGCTATGGTTTAACACAGTTTAGGACCACGGCCATAAAGCCCTCAGGAACAATCTAATGTGCTTGGAAAGTATCATATTAAATTACATTTCATTACATTTTGCCCAAACAGCATAGCAATATCTGTGTACAATATTTGTAACAGAAAGCAAAAATGTGGCTTGTATTTGCATCCTATTAACCTATTTAAAATCCCAAACAGAAGATGAATTGGAATCTTTTGTGGTCTAATGCATTGGAATACAAAATGCAAAAATATAAAGTAGAATTAAACAACTGCAAATATAATAATAAACACTGTAATAGTGATGCAGTGATTTCAGATGGTAGTAAATTCACATGGTTTTGTCCATGTGTCACACTGAGGTAAGAAATGCTGATTTGAAATTTTTAAAAATGAAGCTTTCAGGAGCTATCAATTTTGATTCCCATAGTCTTACCATTCCACTAAGAGAAATCAATTAGCCTCATTGTGAAAATGAAATATATATAAACTAAATAAGAAGAAGGTAAAGTTTATGACAACTTCTTTCTTGAACACAGTTTATGCTTGATGAATGATTATAGGGGAATTAGATACATATTTTATTCATTCTGCAAGCATTCATTAGCACTTACTATATCCCAAGAACTAGGGTATTTATATAGTGGCACAAGGGAATTTAGCAGCCAAGATTGTCTTCTCAAATATTTCAGTCTGTGGAGGAATAATAAATATGTAAACGTGTGTGTATATATATACATACATATAAGTATATATAAATTGTATCTGTGTATATACATATACACAATTATATGTGTGTGTGCATATGTAACTACATGTGACCATACTATTTTATGTGGATTTAAAATATGAGGAAATCTATAACTAGAATTATAAAAGATCCTGGGGAACAGAGAAAACAGGCCACACATGTGTGCTAGGACTGAGGCCAGCCGCAGTCTCCTATATGGTCAATGAAAGTATAATTCAGGAGACAGGATAACCAAAGCCCCTTCTCAAGTCCATATTCTCCATCCTTGGTTAAACTTGAAAAGTTTGGATTCAATTTCACTGGAGAGGAGAACATTTGTGCTCGATCTTGAATAATAGTGGAAGAGGGGCACTCCTTGACTGACAGATCAGCCTGTGAAGAAGCACCTATGAGAAACTAATGTGGCTAGGGTGTAGGATAGGAATTATAGACATATCATGCTTGATAATAATAGTTGTCAAGATGATTTTTGATTCTATGCTCAGACTAAATACCAGTGGCCCTATCATTCAGCATCAATATCAGGCAACATTGCTATCTAGGGGCAGAAAAGCACCTGACATTGGCTGAGTGCTTATTATAAGCCAGGAACCATGACTAGGACTTTATAGTCAGCATCTCAGTCAGTTTTCATGACCATTCTTTATGGTAGCTCTCATCATCCTTGCTCTCAGATGAGGAAACTAATTCATACAGAAATTGAACCATTTTTCCAAAGACATATAACAGAGAAGACTTCTGTCATTAATCCCCCACCTATTTTCAAGCAACACTTGTCATTGTAAAAGAAGGGCTTTAAGATCAGGAAACAGAGGCCCAGAGAGTCTAAGTGACTTGCCTAATGTCACCCAGCAAATTGTTGGCAAAGCCTGGAGGTACACCTAACTTTCAGTATTTCCCTTCTAGTCCTCTAACAACATATTAGGTTGTGTCCCCAGACTCTCACTTCTCCAGTTACAGTCTGTGCAAACAAGGGAGACAGTGTGGTGATAGATCATGCCTAAGAGCTATTTTAATAGACCTGCTGTTTTTCTGGGGAAACACAGATGTTGCCATTTGCTCCCCCTGAAGCCTGCAGCCGGGTTACTGCTCAGGCAGCCACCAGATGCTGCTGTTTTCTAAAGACACCTGAAAGCAGATGCACTCCTGAGAACACACAGGGAGGATGGCCTGGGCCATCAAAGCCCTGTGGCAGTCAGCCATCACTACCTTTGTCCTTGGCTAACACAGGCACTCAGATACTCTGCTTCTCAGGACCAAGCCTCCAGGAAAAGTGAAGGACCAGGGAGTCCAGATATTTTAACTCCCCACCCTAATCAAGGTTCATGTAAAACTCAAAACCAGTCAAGCATCCTGCCCGAGTCCAACTTCATCAAGTACAGAAAGAAGAGTGGGGAGAAAGAAGACAAAAATCACTGCCATTGCACCTGGTGTATAATAAATGTTTTCTCATTACATAGTTACAACTTTGTGAAGACATTATTATGATCCTTACTTTATAGATGAGCAAGCTGTGGCTAGATCAAAATGTGACACCGTTAATCTGAAATAAAGAATTTTGACCTTGGGTGTGAAAGATCTGTGCTTTTTCCAGAAAAATAGCAGCAAAAATGATCTTCAATGCCTGTCATCCCCCTGCAGGTAAAATAACTGACCCTACTGTGCCTCAGGGAAATCACTCCTTATTCATCCCTTTCTCCTATGCTACTCATCTTTTCAGAATGGCCCTCTGCCCTTCTGTCTCTAGTCACTAGGGCTCAAAAGCTTCTGTGCTCACTCTTTGGGGATAAAGGAGAGAGTGAGGAAGGCAGGTATTGGGCCTCATTCTGAATCCATTTTCATAAATGTGAACCTTTTTGCAGGGAAATAAATTTCCCACCTATGGTATCTCCACATCTTATTCAGCATCCCCCATCTCTTGATTATCACTGTGGGTTGTAATGTACACTCTATTAAATGGGCAATAAACACAGCAAGGGTTATTGCTGCACATAATAGCTAACAGAGATCTTGTCTTTTTCCCTTTTGCAAAACCTCCCACACCTTCCTCCTCACACCCTTCTCATCTCTCTCTATAAAAGAAGAATCAGAAATATGCCCTGATCTGTGGCATAAAGTGTTATCATTCACTTAGCAAACAAACACTTCCTCATGGCTCCCAAACCATGATCTCCCCCCATATCCCCATCTTGGAAAATGCACCTTCACCTACCTGGATGCTGAAGCCAGAAATCTAGGGGTGGATCCCTGGCTCCACCCTCTCCATCATTGCTCCCATTAATCCACAGAATCCAAATCTACCTCTTGAATTTTTCTCAATCTGTTTTCACCTGCCACCATTCTAGTCTAAGCTAGAAATCTTTCTTAGACTAACATTGTGGACTCACAACAGAACTCTTTCTCACTCTTCTTATACATTGGCTATTGTTCTCCCATACCCCAAGATTCATGTCACTGGCAGTAATCATCTTGAAAAGAATCAGATTGATTGTGCCACTTTCCTGTTTCCAAGGTGATTCATTGAGTGCTACTATGGCCACCATGCTTAGTATTTTTCACTGAGTACTAAAGTATCCCCAAACCTCCCCTTCTGTAAGTAAAACTCCTCAAGTATGTTCATCTCTCCACCCTCATGCCATGCTGTGCTGTCGTCTCACTATTCTGCTTGACCTGGCTGAGGTAACTTCCAGCCTGTGTTCCTTTAACCTGAAACACAGCTATTCTTTGCTTCAAATCAGATATTACTTTATACCTTGGCAGAGTGGGTAGATGTCTAGATGTCCAACACCTCTTCCATTCTAAGTTAGATCATATCATACCACTTCCCTGCTTGAAACCTGTTTCAGCTCTACCCTGCCACCACCTCCAGGAAAATGGTCCAACTCACTAAAATAGCACTCAGACCCCTTGAATCCATTATTTTAGCTTCATTTCTTTTATGGTGCCACCAATACACATAATTCATTCTTCTCTCTTGCATTTGATACTTTAGTCATCTTATCAAGTATTATCCCTAACACAGCCTCTACTATCACCACCCTGCTCACACCCCCATCTCCATGACCTCCATGATCACCACCTCCAATGATAACCATTACCTCCACCATTACCTCCTCATCACACTCTCACCACCATCACTACCACCATGACTATACCCCTACCATCACTATCACCAATGTGGTTATTGATTGGGTATTTCCTGCTAGGCCTCTACATATTTTGTCACATTAAGCATTCAAGGTCAAACAGCTCATGATTGGAGAGCTGGATTGAACCAAGGCACTGTGACTCCAGAGTCTAGACTTTTGACTATTATTCCCTGAATCTCTTGGATGGCTTCAACCTTGTGCCCCCAGGTCCCATTTGCTTTCTTTATTCTGGGTTTGGTATTTGCTGTTCTCTTTGTCTGCTGTTCTCTGTCTTCCTGGCAAACTTATCCTGGAAAACCCTCTGTTATTCTTTCCTTGAACCCTTAAGACAGAGTCTTCTTATTCTGCATTTGTTCACTTTCTTCTATCATAACATGTACCACAGCATATCATAATTAATTATTTAGCTGTCTGTTGGAGACATACCTGTAGCTAGGAAGTATGGAACAGAGTGGGCCACATCCTCAGGCTGCTATTTGACCCTGGACAACTTTGCATTTTGGAATTTTAGAATTCGCCTCACAGGATTATTGAGATTAAAGGTATGAATATATGAGACTGTTGGCAATAATAGCATATGAAAAATCCTCAATAAATATTAGGTATATTATTTTTGCACTATTTTTTTCATTAAATAGTTACTCTCTCTGGAATGAATTTTAATAACTATATCTCCATTTATGATGGTAAAGAATATAAACACAAACATATTAGTGAAAAAGTTATATTTAAAAGACAACAGGTCCCAGAATTTCTGAATAACTATCATATCCTAAAAATTATTACTACCCTTTTGAGAATGTAGTTTGGGAATGAATATCAAGAGACTGGCAATATTTAGATAATTTCATCCAGAAACTTTTATTTGAGGAAATTCACTCAAAAGAAATGATCAGAAATGAATGCAAAAAATGATTTTCTCATTTATCAAACACATGGAGGGCCGAACAGATAGTCATGAACTATATTAGACTCAATATTTGTTAAGTTTTGTTATAAGTCAAAATTTAGAAAATCCAAAATATTCATTCTCCAACAGGGGCTATACACTACAGAATATTATGTAATTATAAAACAGTGTTTATCAGGGAACATTAAATTATATCCAATAATGCTGTTTTTAAAAATTGGAGTACTGAAAAGTTGGAAGATATAACCCTAATACTTTGTTATATTTATTTTCCAAGAAAGAATTTCTTGAAGAAAATATAAGAGAAAGCTGGCAGTAACTCCCTTGGATGGTAGATTGACAGGTAATTTCCATTTTCATCTTGAGTTTTTAAAAAATATGGTCTAAAAATGAAGATGAATATTTATCTATGAGAACAGAAAAAAATTAGTGTGAGTGAAAGATGTGAAAACTATGGAAATACGTTCTTCCAAACTGTAGGAAGGAAAAAGAACCTTTCTTCCATGTCCTAAGAGGGTCCATGAGAGACATGTAATAGGATTTGGCAGGAAGAGCATGGGCTTTGGCATCCCATAGTTGGCTCTGGGGCTCCACCATTAACCAACTATATTACTCAGACAAAATATCATCTCTCTCTGTCTCAGATTTCTCTTCCAAAGAATGAGACAAACTGACTCACTGCAGAGACTTAGGTAAACTTGAATCCCTGAAAGTGTCAGACATTGTTGCAAACCAAGCATTAGGAACCTTAGGCCTGGGAAATGATATGAAAAAGAACAATCACCTATCAAAATGGGTGGCTTAGTCCTTACACTTCTGTTCCATTCCCACAAGAAGGAAATGAATCCCAGCATTTTGCTAAATAACTTTGATCATTCTCAACTATGATGCCAGGCTAAGAGTTCAGTGGCCATGCCACCACCCTGATAACCTAAAGTACCCCAGATCTCCTACCCTTCTCTGATTGTCCATCCTCATTGAAGGATATGTGCAAGAGCTGGATTTATAATTAGTACTTTTTGTCATTTAAAGTTCATCAGATCTGTAGTCAATTATTGGCTAAAAAACATTTATTAGTTGCAATATATTATTAGTTTATTATGGCTCATTGCTCTAAAATACTTCGTTTAATCCTTTGCAGGTCCTTAAACACAAATATGGCAGCTATTAGCAACCTCTTCAGTCAGGCATAAAATTGTACCCAGAGGCCTCATAAACAATAGAGTGCTTTGCAAAGATTAAATCAGTGTACACAGCTGTGAAGGAGGCCATTAGGAAATGCATTATCATTCTGTTTTACTGTTACTTTGTGTGCTACTCTGCTCTTGTCAATCCATCAGCTAGCCTTACCTCTGCCCTGTGAGTGGAAAAGGCTTCCCATCTGCCAGGTAAGAGGTAGCCACCTGAAGAGGTGGGGCCCCAACCAAACTCTTCAAGTGAAGTTAAGGGGACCTGGGTGCTGTTGGGCAAGGTCAGCCCAGAAAAAGCATAGCATAAGAGTGTTCACCTCTTTCAACAAGAGACTGGCTTGGAGGGAGCCTTGCATGTTACAAAACTTCCCTGGAGATGCTAATTCCAAATAAAATCGTTATTTTCTTGTTTACCTTTGAGTCTTTATTCAAAGTTCCCTGCCTCCAGAAAGATGATAAAGAAAGGGAAACTCATTTATGAAGCTCCTGTTACGCTGTGGACCTTCTCAGATAGGCAGGTGCTCAACAGAACACATTCTGGTGGATGGTACTGAAGCCACATGGAAAAGCAAGAAGGGGGCTCAGCAGCTGTGGGTGGGGGCAACAATCAAGGTGCATCTATGCTGTGCAAGTAGAATAAGGCTTCCAGCAGAAGGGGGGCCTGAGCTAAGCTTAGAACATCCAGGAAAAGCATAAGCAACCAGGGCCCTGAGGAGCTGTGGGGATGGGAGTGAGACCTATAACCCAGGCTACGGGCTCAGCATATGCAAAGGCGTAGACATGTGAAACAAGAGTGCTGCATCTTAATTCACTCAGTCTTCCTGGCAGGCTTGCTCGGTGAAGGGCATCTTAGGAGAAGCCTCTTTCTGCCTAATCCTTCGATCTGTGTGGGACCATGTACAGCAAGCGTTTTTCTTTGGAGTCAAACAGAACAATGGAAAGAGTGTGGGGTTTAGATTCATGCCCAGTAGAGTTTGCATTCTAGTTAGGTGATCTTGGACAAGTCCCTTCTCTGAAACTTAATTTCGTATCTGATAAATGAGGGCAATATTATCATGAGACTTATATGAGATTCTATATATGTATGTATGTATCCATCTACCATCTATCACTTCTCACATTATCTGTCACATAGCAGAGCCTCAAGAATCACTGACCTTAAGTATCAGGTCAAAATCCCTCTGTCCCAGGAAGCCTTTCCAGATTCATCAATTTACAAACTCTCTAAGGCAGAGATCTATTTTATGTTGGAATTTTCCAGAAGAAACTTTATACACAGAAAGCTTTGAAGAATGATTGGTTAAGCTGGAATAACTTTGCTTTGAACCCGGCTCTCTAAGGCCATCCTTAAGGTACCATCAAGTTCTGCTCCACAGGTTGAAAACTCTGGCCGCCCAGGATACCTCCCCAATCTACTTTCTTTTCCAAGGTTGTCAGAGGGAACAGGCAGGGATAATAGTGCTTGCTTCACCTTTCTGGAAACATTTCTCCATGATCTGATGAACAGGAGAAGCAAAAATTTGACTAGATTTAGCCCCCTTGGGAGGCTCTCAAGCCCTATGCCCCATTAATGTTTCAACTAAAATTATTTTCTAGCTGTTCCCTAAACAAAGCATCTCTTTTCCATCATATGCAACAGGGCATTTGCCTTGTCTTTCTGTAGGAATGGCCCTGTTCTCTCCTGTTGTTGTAAAGTTCTTCATCCTCTCTTCCTTTAGGATGCAAACATTGCCTTTCCTTATTCAGTGAGGGAGACCTACACTACCTGAGAGCCCTCAGACCAGCATTCATGCTTTTTTCATCTAATGTGTTGAAGTGACCATTTCCGTTAGTCTGTGATGGGCTCAGGGAACGGGGTCCTGACTTGTCTTCCCAATGTTTAGAATCAATCATGGTGGTTAGTCCATTTCTGGTGAATGAATGAACATGAAACCTCACACCCAGTAGAACCCTCAAGAAACCCAGGCATGCTGAGAACAGCTTGGCATTTGGCAGAGACTGGTGACTACCTCAGGGAGAAATCATCACAGAATCTTTAACATTTCCTTTCTGAAATTTGGGCCCAGAGAAGCAGGAAGAGGTTCTGCCATGGTCCTTCAAGGTGGGTGTTCCTTCTTGTTGTGCCCATGAGATCCTTGTCCAATCTCCACTATGAATGACTATTTCCTCTTGGGTCTCTTCTCTGTTCTGCTCTATGGCCTGAGAAACTGACCCCATGGACAGCTTCAGGGGGGCTCCATTGGCTACTGGTTGCTGACTGTTTCTTGTCCATAGAAAGATTTGATGGGAGGTCAAGGAACTGGAAGAGAGACTAGGGTATTTCTTCCTCTTTCTCCCTGCTCTAGAGCTCTAGCCTCTTGTGCCATATCTTAGCCCACCCAGGCACACAGGCAGTTCTTGCCCTATGACTTGGACGCCACCTCCTGAGGTGACATGATTTCCTTCCTTTGCTCCTTTAGCACTGGAGGTGGCAACATCAGGTGCCTTACCACCTCTTTCTTGATCTCTTCACCCTTTCCACAGCTCTGCAACCAAAGCCATCATTCAGATGTCTTCCCTGAACCACTTAAGGATACTCTGGTTTCCCAACAGAACCTGACTGATTCACCCTCTCATAGACATTAACAGGGAAGAACTTATTCTTCTATGCCAGGTCTCATTCACAGTGACCATGGGGGCACCTCCAAGTTAAATATGAGAGAGGAAACACATACGAGTCTGTGGGATGCAGGACCTGTCTAGTAATGAGCAATGCTTTGTGGGGAGTAGTCTGATAGCATTCACAACCTGAGGGTTAGAACTGTGATGAGCATAATTTTATGCATGATATGGCTAGATTGGGGGCTGGCAGGGATAGATAGACAGATAGGAGGAAGATAAAGGAGAAAGAATGATGAGGGAAAACTGGGCTAATGGATTTTTCAGTCCTGCATCCAATTTCTGGTGGTCATGCAGATATGATCTGTATTATAGACAGCATAGTCAAATGGAAAGAGAATGAATCCTCCAGAGAATAGAATGATTTGTGTTTAAGTCAGACTTAATCACATGCTTGCTATTATGCACTTTGAGCAAGTGACAACCTCTCTGAGCCTCAGTTTTTGTTATCTGTATAATGGGATAACGTGTCTGTATAGTAGGATAATTATACAAATAATAATTGGCATGGACAGTAAAGAGAAATATGTGATATTGCAAAATGTGAGAGAGCCTAACACAGTGTCGCAGAGAGAGAAAGAATTATATAAAAGGTGGTTGGCTTTTCTTTTACTCTTGATTGATTAATGCACGTCAAATGAAGAAATGAATGAAACCTCTTTCAAAAAACCTTTTGTGGGATCTTAGGTTGAGCTAGGATCTGCTTTTCTCTAACTTTTACCCATTGGAGCAGACCTGCCCTCTAAAGTCAAACAGAATAAATCAACTCGCTCTTCTAAATGAAAACCCTTCAAATATTCCTGTTTAATAAATTGAATAAATAGACTCCACTTTAATAAATTTGCCCCAGGCCTGTGGGCCTTTGCAAAGCAGGCCAATATAAATGAAGATGCTGTCTGCACATGAAATGCTTAGTCCACATGACCTGCCACTTTGCCCCAGAGACAGAGCGGGGAGGGGAGGGTCATTTCAAATGATCCAGTAGTGTTGGTTAGAAATGGAAGCTGTGGTCTTTCTGGAAGACACTATCTTATAACTTGATTTTTAAAAATATGCCATATGCATTTTAAAATCAGTCTTTCTTTCCTCCTGTGTTTCCCCTCCTTTGTTCATGTATTAAAAATATATTGAGCCTATTGTGCCATATAAACTGCTGAACTCTTCCCATACGTATCTCACTATCTCACATAGTCCTTACTCCGATGGACACATACTATTTGTGTCTGTTGTATGAATGAAGATTTGGTTCTATGTCAAAAATGTTTTCCAGGGCACACAGAGTTCAAGTAACAGGGCTGGAACTCGGAGCCAGTTAGGTTTGTCCAGGGAGTTTTGCTGCATAATTCTATCTATAGAGGAACAGAGCAATAGAAGGGAAGGACAACACACACACACACACACACACACACACACTACATCAGGTCTCAGGAGTCTTCCCAGGCAATGAGGAAATATGTGTGGAAATATGTAAGAATCTGTCTGGTTTAGGGAATGGTTAGGAGTTTGACATGCCCAGAGCACATTGTACTTATTTAAGTGTAGGAGATGGGGCAAGATAGGGAAGCAAGGACTCAAATATGAGGCACAGAAAAGTGACAAAGAGCTTCGAAGCATGGACTTTGTATAGCTGTGATAAGGTGGCTCAGGGAACAGTCGTCACTATTCCTCTGGGCTCTAAGACCAATTTTATTGACTTCCACACTCAGTAGCCAGCTGCCCACCCACCATTACACTTCTGTCACTATCAGAGCTCAGAGGTCATTTTTCCAGGTTCATCTAGGATTGGCTAAAAACAGATATTTGGCTTTTAAATCATTAGAAGGAAAAAACAGTGAAGATAGGCTAGCCTATATGGAAAAATATAGAAAACAAAGGAAGCCCCAAGAAAGCATAAAGGAGAGAAAGCATAAAACAAAAAGACAGGAATAAGAGTAAACATATCAGTTATGACAGTAAATATAAATGGTCAAGTTCCCTTAATAAAAGATAAAGTCTTTCAGGTTGGGTTAAAAGCAAAATTCAACCATATGCAGCTCACAACAAAGAGTCAAACAAAAACAAGAAAAAAAAAGTGGGCGGGGGAGGGGAGACTGGGCAAATATTTATCAAGCACACAAAACAAACAAAAAGAAAGCAGTGATTGGCTACAGTTCAAACTCACATTCTGTGTAAAAAGCATTACATGAGACAAAGAAGGCTATTTTATATTGAAAAAAGGCATACTTTACGGTGAAGTAATGAGAGATGCTGCTACCTAATAGCAAAATATATGAAGCCCAAACTCTTAGAAATGTAAGATGATAGAAATAACCTTCTTGATACTAAAAAAAAGGCAAAAATAGAATCCTATCGTTAGTAAGTTACATACACCCCCTTAAAAATTACTAAAAGCTAACTTAATTGAGTGCTTATAAAGTTCCAGGTACTGTTCTAAATATCGACACATTATTATCTCATTGAATGCTCAAGATAGGATATTATCCAGTAGAAAATTATTTCCCATGTATTAAAGATATGAAAACAGAAACACAAGGAAGTTAAATAATTTTCCTATGATTATGACATGGGTGTACTGCTACTATGGGAGGAAGCCTGGTTCTAAATGGAGACAGGCATCCACAAAGCCTGCCTGGTAACTATGATGCTAAATAACCTCAGAAAAAGAGCACATATCCTTTTAAAGTACACAAAGACATTGACCATTCAAAATGATCATAGGCTATACTACAAAGAAAACTTTCAAAGAGTCCAGAATGAACAAATGATCTGAATACAATGTGAATCCAGATATTGATGGCACTAAAACCTGACCACAGTAGCACATGTGTACAATGCTCACAGACATACACACATATACCCATAAACCAATCATAGAAGGTGATACAAAATTCTAATTCGAATATTTGAAATCCTATTGCATCCTTTATTTAAAAAAATCAAAACCAGTGGGATTTATCCTGGACTACAGATAAATTTGGTAACATAATGCCTCTTACCAAGAACTCAAGGGAGAAAGCCACATAGACATCTTGACAGATGAACTTGTTCCTACTGAGTTGCTGCTTTGTGAAGCTGAGTCTGGACTGGTGGTGTTAAAGGAAGGCCTAGACCAGACAGTGGGGCAATTATATTATATGAGGTACCAAAAGCAATGACTCAAGTGGAAGCAATAGTGCTGAAATCGCCAGGAGCATCCAAGTCAGAGCTGTAGCAAAATAAGCTAAGATTGAAAGAACCTTGTAATTTGCTTCTGAATGGCCCCACATCAAGGTTAGAGTTGACCTGTATCTGGAGGTGCAGATGGTGGTTATGGGCAGGGTAGGGGAAGTGAGTTTGTACTTGGGGCTGGAGGGTCGTTTCTGATTCTCACTTTGCAAAGGGAATGTTGACAAGACTAGACATTTAGTAGAGTCTGGAAATTCCAAGAAGGTCTACTCCAGGAAGTAATCCTCACTCCTGTAGGAAGAAAACACTACATCAAGATTGAAGGTCATGTCTGAAGACATTTGTGGAAAGTTAGATCTTACCTCAAGGGAGTTTCTGAATCCTTTAAGATCAGAGCTTGTTTCTGAAAGTTGCTATTCTCTGAAAATGTGCTTGCTTCTCATGAAGCTAAAACTTGGGCAGGGTATGAGAGAGAGGAACAAACATTTCTCAATAGTGCTTATTGCCTGAAATGCCAGGGGCTGTTGTCAGCAGGACTATCCAGGAAAGGACAGCAGAAGCCCAGCAAGATCAAGGTGGTGCTGGCTCAGGTGCACAGCCCTCACCACTGCACAAAAAGCATAGGAAGATGCCACCCTGTCTGTTCCCTAGTCTGTGTCTCTATCTGCCTCTCTTGGACTCCATGTGATTTCTTAGTCTCTCTACCAATTGCTCACCTAACATGCACCAAGATCCTTGTAAGTCAAAATATAAATCATGCATGGAAAAATCTAACAAAATGAAGCAGAGGAGAGGCCATCATGTAATGGAGGATCCCCATTTCTTCCAAATTTCAGATCCAGTAGGATATAGCAATTAAAGACAAGATTCACAGTCTCAGGATGAAGAAAGCAAGTTGAGAAACATTTTCACTCACAAAGAAGAAACTGACCTTGTGAGGGGCAGGGGACACTGGCAATTAAGGAGCTGGGTTGAACCCAGGTTCACGACCTTCCTGAGTTAGTGCAATCATGATGCTTCTATCATGCTTATTTTTCACATTAAAAATGATATATCCTTTGTGGATAGTTTGAAAAATCCCAACCATGCCCAGAATTAACATCTGGTAACATTTTGGCTTGTTTTCCTTCCAGTTATTTCCTTTTCCTATCTGAGCACAGAAGGTTGTATTTGTGCATATGTACATATTTACAAAAATGTAATTTATGCTTTGTAACCTAGTTTATTCTTTATCATTACTCCACCATCCTGTATGTGAAAGGCACAGATTTTATGGAAGAAATGAGCAGTGCTGAAGAGGTAAGATATAGCAAAGTTGAGCTTAGGCTTAGCAGTGAGGTCATTGGAACAGGGATGGTGCACATACAGGTCAGACATGCAAGAGAGAGCAGGAGGGAGGAGGTGGAGACAGTGCTTCCAGACAGCAGCTCAAAGAGGCACTCTGAAGAGAAGAGGTGAGCCAGGGCAGAGGACATCTAGGCAGAGTGTACCCACCATGGAAAGAACACAGGTTTGGGATTCATGACTCAACTGAAGTATTGACAAATCACAGGAACTCACAAGATGAGTGGAAGGGGTTATTCAGTACTACAAAGTGTTAGCACCTCTCCACTTTCATGCTGGATTTGATCTGTACTATTCTTGGTAAAGAAACTGAGGCTCAGAAATGTAAAGTGATTTGCCCAAGGTCACAGTGTAAAATGGGGCAGAGTTGGGATTTGATCTCAGGATCTCCTAACTCCAGGTAATGTTGTTGCTTTTCAATGAGAAAATTCAGCCATTTATTATAAAATGTGACTTGATAGCTTACATAATTAGTTCTTAATAAAAAAAAAAGAGAAAGACATCCATCACAACTAAAATTCCTTTGTTCTTAACCATTAGGCTCCATGGGCTATCTGTCCTCAGGACTTAGCTTGGAGCCCTATGGCCAGGCCTGGGGTACTGGACTGTACCGCATCCATCTGGTGCAACAGTGCATTCAATGTGATACACTCCCACGATCAGAGGACTGCTTCCCCTTCTGCAACTCATACAATCTTGCTTCCCAACATCATTTTTTTTCCCATTTGACTGAGTGGTCTGACCTAGAATGGCTGTGCGTGACTTGAAATTTAAGTACTCCTCTTTCAACTCTCTGATAAGAATCTTTTCCTTTAATGATGCTCCCAGTGGCTCCTCGCCCATTCCTTTTCATTTGTGCAAGGTGCTTTTAAGTTTGGTTTTCCTTCCACCCCCTGCAAGCTCCCCAAGGCTTAGCTTCAGAGACTGGGCTCTCTCAAGACCCAATCAATTCCAACATTCAATTAAGCTAATTAAGTTCAGGTTGCCATCAATATATTTCTTAATTATTGTTTAAACATAGGTAAAACCTAGAATTGTTCATCAACAGCCCTCAGCCTCAGCTGAAAGTCAGTATCTACCATTAAGTATTCCCATGAGTCAAATTGAGGTTCTGACAATAGTGAGAAAGACCACATGTGTTTTTGCATAGTATTTGCATATATCTACATAGGTTAGTCTCTTCGTAGAACATTTCCAATTAAAATGTTATTATTTTGGCCTTGAAGTTGTTGTTTCCCCATTCTCCTATTCTCTAGTACCATTAGCAACACCTGTTCACTTTGACGTCAATTTCTGCATGAGAGGATAACAGGACAATGAAGAGAAAGGACATAGCCAGCAACCGAGCTCCAAATATTAGCAAGCATGTCTGAGGTGGGCTGACTTTAGCAACTGGAAGGTCTTGCTGGTAGAGAGAAGACCCCAGACTATCTGAGGGGGTCTTAGAACAGCTAAGAGCTATTGAGCAGAAGAGGATTGGAATTGTATCAGAAGGGTGGGCTGGTCTCCACCTCTCCTTCCCTACTTCCACCCGCCTTTGCTCCTGACTGAAGCAATTATTTTCTTTCAGTGTCTTTTTGCCCACAGCATGAAGATACTGGAAGAGGTTTTCTGAAGATCTGGTCATTCCCTTCTCTGCCTCCTCAGTGCTGGTGGTGTGAAAACTACATAACATGGAGTACAAGTTCCTTCCTGATACCTCTCTGATTGTATCTCCTGACTATACTTTCCATCCTGGGTTCCTGCTCCCTCCACCTATCAGAACGTGTTTTTTTCCCCAGATATCCTACAAATGACTAATTCTTCCATAGTCTTCTATTCTGAATAATTTTTTCTAATTGACTCCTTTTACCTCCTCACTGCTATCATGCTTAGAACTCTCTACCCTAAAGTATGGCACCTTGGCATGCTAAGTACAGTACTTTAAACTGAAAGAGATTGAGAGGGCCTCAAGGTATTTCCACTTGCCTCCCAACCTCCTTTATCCTGCTTTTTCTCCTGAGGTGGGTCATGGAAACTAGACTTCCTCTCCCAAAGCAAGACATGAAACTAGAAAGGTTACTTTCTGAACTTTCCCCTTCTCTCTTGAAGATCCTCATGTTACAGATGTCCTGATCTATATCCAGAGGTAAGGAATGCCAGCCACACAAAGAATGGCCAAGCGAATCCAAACAGACAAGTCTTGCTGGGTTCCCCATCAGTTTGTTACCATTAAATCATAAGCTGTTGTCCAATATAAATGGCTGTCCATTTTCCCTGGATCTTTGAGTCTTGATTTCTAAAGATTTTGTTGCATAAAACTTTTATGAGATACATTTGTTGTGCTTTTCTCTTGGTGACCTGTCTTTTGTAATTGAATGTCTGCCATGTCCCTTGTGATAGGTTGAGGCAAATATTACCTTTTCACACCTACATTCTGACCACTCATCTATATTTTCATAGTGTCTCAGATTTCTCTCCTCCTTCCACTGGTAAGAAACTCAGGAGGAATTTCAGCAGTTCTGTGGAATCCAGAGAAGACCACCATAGTGAATACTCATATCACCACTGACAGAAGAATAAAGATGACTCACCAAGGGTACTACTTCTCTTTCCCCCTCCCCACCACCCAGCATCTCAGCACTGTCAAGTCCATCAGGAATGACACACACATACACACACACATACACACACACACACACAACAGGTTAGGAATCCAGGCCATGCTTCAATCCCAGATTTCAATCACCACACAGCTTTGTGAGAAATAATAACTCAGCTTCCTTTCTTGCTTCCCTTCATTGCTTTTCTCCATTATATGTATTATCATCTGACACACAGACTTTTTAAATTCTTTCTCCTTCAGAATGGAAGCTCCATAAGGGTATGTGATGGCGTCTGTTTTATTCACTGGTGTTCTCAACACTTAAAAATATGATTGATACATGGTATATGTTCAATAAATATTTGTCAAATGAGTGCATCGTAATATTTATTACACTATACTTAGTGTGATAATATTGTGATAATTAGCTTCTTGAGGACTAGGAATATTGCTTATTTCTTTTTGTCAATTAGGTTGAAAAAATAGACTATAATTAATTATAATCTCTTTGTCAAATAGGGTAAAAAATAATGGAGTACAATTAATTACAATATTCTTTTCCCCACACATTTTTAAAAGGCCATGCCAGGAGGAACAATTTTTTTAATGGCAGTTTGGGATGATGAAGTAAGCAAAGGCTTAGAAAAAGGTATCAGATCAAAATACATAGGAAGGGGTTTTGGCTGCCTGGAAAAAAGTGGGAAGCGAATTTGGGAAGCGAATGAATGAGGAAGGAGAAAGGGAGAGAACCAAGTGGCTAATAGGAAGGGGTGATGAGTTGAATTACCGATGATTTGAATTGGGTCCATGAGGGTAAATAGTTGAAAGCAGATTTTAAGAAGTTCTTGCTGCATATTGAGTGGTATAATTCTCCTGTTGCTCAAGAAAATCTTAAGTTAAAATTTACATTGATCTTTGTTGAATGTGATACCATAAGAAGAAAGGTATTGAAAGCTGGGAGAAAGACTCTCTGCATGTCCCAAGAAGCTTCAGCAGGGACCTGCAATCAAGGCTGGATACCTGTTTAAAATGAACGATAGAACGAACGAATGAACAAATGAACAAACGAATGAACAAACAAACGAACAAACGTGAGGAACCACAACCACAATGTAAATGTGAAGATCTGTCTTGGTATTAGGAATTTGTCTAGAACTAGAATTAGTTGTTCCTTTTTTCCTGTGGGTTTTTTTTTAAGGAACAAAAAGATAATCATCTCATCAAACATGCTGTAGAAGAAATGTCTGCAGCATGCATGGCATTAGACCACCACTGGTATGTGAGGCTAGAAGGCTCTGGTGGTCTTATTTCAATGGATATTTCCTGGGATGAGGGAGGGGTAGTGTGGAGTCTTCTGAGACCTCCACATCTGTTTAATCAGAGCAGCTCTGCTTCTGCTTGCATTATATATTCACTCACTAACTTATTCATTCATTCATTTGACATATTTATAAACATTAAATGCCTTTTATGCTCCAAATATTGCACTGTTACTCTAAAATATTCCTTTTGAAAAAGTCCTTAGGTTTAAGAAATTCAAATGATACCAGAACTCTAAAAACTTTAAGATTCCATCCATCACTTTCACAAGCAGAACAATAATTATCACCATGTACCACTGTGTGCAGGTGTCCACAAGGGCCCATTACTGGGTCTATGGCCCTGTTTCTTCAAATGGAGGGGACATGAATGTCAATATCATCAGAGAAGGAGCCCAAAAGGGGATGGAAGAGAGACAATCTCATTCTGTTTCCCTGAGCAACACACTTTTTGAATGATTGTTTATTCCAATCTGTATAATAACCCAAGAGAGTTCACAGATGATGCAATGGAGGGTCCCAGACTGCATGTGATTCATCCCAGATCATAAACACAACATGCCTGGATTTGAACCCCAGTCTCTACTGCCAATGTCCTCGTCTTTCCACCACACTTGGGGATGCTCAGATGTGTGCAAGCTGGTGGCCTGGGTGCCTGCCGGTCTCTAATGTGCAATATAAACCTGGCACGTGAGTGAAAGGACTGCACTCCATGAGCAGTGAGAGCAGGAGACTGATGTGCTGTGAGATCTGGGGAGGTCTGGCCAGGTGACCATGATGCCAGAGAATTTTTAATAAGAAGACCCTGAAAATGTCCTTGTGTTTGAATTCTTTGCATGGGACATAATGCTGAAGCCTTGGATACAAATCTCCTGGAAGGAATGAAGAAAACCTAATGACTATCGACTCAGGATAAAATATAATACCACATTTTCTGTACTTTTTCTTTTTTCTAACCCAGAGGAATAAATACCCTGACCTTACTAAGACAGAGGAGCAGCATACCTCAGAATGAACAGTACTGAGAGGAAGCACACCAGGTGGCGAGGTTTTACTTAGCTTCTTATCAGACAGAAGGAAGTGTAGGGCCATCTGTGAGTGTGTAGCCCCCTCAGCCTGGCTGGGGTGGCTATGGGAAAGGAGGAGTGAGTGGGGCAGTGATAGGAAATAACCAATTCTCCAAGCTCAAACATTGAAGCTTGGCATTTTACAAATATGCCTTTGCTTAATCCTCATTTCCTTATTTAATCATTCAAACATTTTTGGTTGAGTGCCCTATCACTCCAGGGTCATGGACATAAATAGACAAGGTTGATAAGGTCCCTGCCCTTAGGGAACTGACATTCTAGTTGAGTATCATCTAATATACAAAAAACTAAGCAACTATTATTCTCTCTGGTAAAGATAGATACTATGAAGTTACCAGAACAAGTGAGTTTCTGGAACATGCAGATGGTGCTAGGTCAGGTTGGGCAGTCAGCAAAGAGGATGCTGAGGAAGGCATACACATGCAGAGACCCAAATGGAATGAGAAGAGGACCATTTCCCTATGCAGATCCTTGAGAGGAAGTGGGTCAAGGAGGTGGGGTCAGGTCTTCACACCTGAGGTGTCACGTTTGAGGATGATTAAAGAATCAGTAGCTCAGAGTGAACAGGAAGAAAATGGTAGGTGGAAACCTCTCACAAGGACACTGTAGCACCTTCCCCATAGGTTCATCCTCCATGAAAATGTGTAGACAGCAAGGAATTTGGGAAGGGGAGCAGCATGATCTGGCATATGTCTTGACATCATCACTCTGCTCTGTGGAGACCTGACTGTGGGTGGCAGACCTGTGTAAACAGAGGTCCAGGCTGTCTTGTACTCCAGGGAGGTATGAGGCTGCCTGCATCAGAAAGAGGTGGTATGTTGTGGAAGAATCAGGATATATTCAAAGGTAGAGTTGGCAGGATTTTCCTATCTGATGATATGTGGTGTGATAAAAGAATGTAGACAATGATTATGAAGACATGAACCTGAGCTGGGGCTGGCCTGGCGATTCTTAGCAGAGAGCTGGTGTCCACAGACACAGGACTGGATGATGGCATTAAAGTGTTTCCCACAGCATGTCACAATTGTCTCATAACTCTGGCCCCCATGAGATGAAGAGCTATTCAATGTCAACAAGCAGACTGTTCACAGCCTTGAGCATGGAGCACCTGTTGGTAAGTGCAGTACTGCACAGATAAAGAGTTAATCAATAAAAAGTGATTATTACACTTCTACCAGGAGGCTTTCAATGGGGATGTGTTCAACAGATGATTGGAACAATGAGTGACTGTGGGTATTACACACGGTGTCTGAAATGAACAATCAGCACCTTGGACAGAACCTGGCCCTCGGAAGATGCTCAGTGACTGCATCTGATGGAATTGAGTGTGGCCCATACAGATGTTGGATGGGAGTCCCCTCTGCTGCAACCCAAGCTTCCTAAAGTCTTCACTGGCATCACTGGCATTGTCTGAGTTGAGAAGCAGCAATGAAGGGCCTTTTCAAGCCAAAGGAACAAGTTGGTCAGAATACAGAAGATAAGAGACTCTTAAAGTAACTATGTGACAATGCAGTTAGAAATGATTTCAGAAAGCAAATGGGCATGGTTAAGCTAGAAACTCTCTTTCCAAAGTACTGAGAAAAAATATTAGGTTTGGTTCTTAATATAGTCAAAGAGAGTCAGTCCAGGACCATACCAAGTAAAATGCTGACCATGTCATGTGGGGAGTCCCCAAGAAGTGATGTCTGAATGGCTAAATGGCAATGGTGCCTGGAGAATGGTTCTGAGGATAATGTGGTTACCTGAGGAATGATGGTGGTGGTGAAGATGCTGATGGTGCTTAACACTGCCATAGAGTCTTCTGTGCCAGGGGCCATGCTGAGCTCTTCACATGTAAGAACTCATTTTATCCTCATAACAGGTCTATGAGGTAGGTACTATTATTATCTCCACTCTATAGATGATGAAGATAAGCTAAACATATTAAACAATTTATCAGGGGTTGCAGAGCAAGAAAGTTGAAGCAAGGGAAAAAAAGAAGATGGATGTAGAAGCTATATGTCCACCTATTCACTGTTTACTACATGCTGGTTGTGAACCAAGCACTACGTTAGAACTTACACCTGGGCTTTAGAGAGAAATGTTTAAGGTGCAATCAAGTTAAGAAAATTGTCAATACATAAGTGTTTAAAACTTATTGCAATTTTATCATTATGGAACCTTGGAATGGGCAGGAAATACCTTAGAAATTATCTAGTACAAGGTTCCTATTGTGCCAATAAGAAATTGAAGCCAAGAAAGGGGAGGTAACCCATTCATTGATACATAACGTTAGTGACAGAAGAAGATCAGGATTCTATTAATAATTGTTCATGTTATTTTTCCAAAATCAAGCAGAATGAAACATACTTCGTTAGTTGGGAGTTGAACCCAGGTTTCTTTGGTGGAAGTATCAAGATATTTCACTGGTCCACCCATTCAAGTCTGGTTGATAGATATTTCACTTGGAAGTTTATTTTTTATTTTTTCATTGTTTTGAAGTGCTGGGGATTGAACCCAGGGCCTTGTGCTTGTGAGGCAAGCACTCTACCAGCTGAGCTAAATCTCCAGCCCAGAAGTTTATTTTTTTAAATCTAAGGGAGACTTAGGGATTAGTCAGGTACCCCCTCTTTTAAAATATTAGGAAACTGGCTCAGTATGACAGAATAGCATGCCATAGGTTTCCTGGCAGGTTAAAAAATTTCCATCACCATAGTGGATTCAATATCCTTCCTGCCTTAATGGCTTGGAAAAGACAACAATTTGCAAAGATACGTTCTGCACTGCTTTTCTTAGATTTAGCTACTGCTCCCATGTGCAGCATTGGTCTTAGGCTACTCCAAAATCTCTCTAAACTGTGATGTGCAATCAGAACTCTGAAGTAACAGAAGAAAGGCAGCCTTGCGGTATCAACACCTCTCTCTCCCTCCCTCCCTCCCCACCTCCCTCACACACACACACACACACACACACACACACACACACACACATCCCCCCACATCCTAACTGTTGGCCCTAACCTCTGCCAGGCCAGGTGTTTCTTGGAGGCTTACTGCAGCATCCATCACAGTTGGAAAGCTGGAAAATGTCACCAGTGATGACTGACTGACATCTGAACTCATTTCAAGCTCTCTCTCGCTCTCTTTCTCTCTCTCCTTCTCTCTCTCACTCTGCTTCCTTCAAATTGGGCTCCCTGAGGTAAGAAGCCAGTGAGACAATGGCCAAATGGCACTTAGATGTGCTGAGATTTTACCTGATTAAGAACAAACTGAAGCTGGGGAAGCAGTTCCCTCTGCTAACCTGAGGGGTACTTAGTCACATGGGTGACTCTTAAGGGAAATTCACTCCCTGACTTTCAAGAGTTGCCATTCCATGTGTGGAATGCAGACTTGTCATTGGTCATAACCCTGTGCCAGGGGCATCCCAGCCTCCTTCTTGCTAACAACCTACGTTCTGCAGGCACTTCCGCAGGGCGTTGTCATTTAAGTTCTGAAGGAGACAATGAAGGCCTGTAAAAGCAAAGGCATGAGGATAGTATTTCCTAAGTGGCCAAGATGTCTGTCCTAATCTGTATGTTTCAGCTGGGCTCCAAATCTCAGACCTGTTCCTGGCCTAGACCCCAAATTATTTGTTCCCATTGGTCTACCAGCAGGCTTATCATCTGCCTGTCATTTGACCTCTTATATTTGCTTCCTATTAGTGGCTCACCTTTGTTGCTTGAATCAAACATTTTGAATCTTTCCTCCAGTTCAGGCTCTGCTTTTCTCCAGTATATCATACTATTGCTATTATGAATATTGCATTTAACTCAGATCCTATATTGAGGGTATTCTTTGGACTAGACACCTTAAGAGACACTTTATATTCATTGCTGCACTCTCTCAAGAACTTTTCAAAATAAGTTGTGCTATACCCATTGTGTAGGTGAGAAGACTGAGGCTTAGCAAGTCCTCAGAGCTGGAAAATAATAGACCAGGATCACTTGAATTCATATCTGCCTTACTTGAAGCTGAATACTTTGCATGATGTGATCTAATTTACATTCACCCTCTGGGCCATCTGTCCTTGGTTTCTCCAACCTAACTAGATTAACTGCTTGATAATGGGCTCTCTTGGTGTTAGAGATGGAATATATTTTCTGAAACCAATAGACATTAAAGGGGAAAAAATAAGATGGGTGAGTACATAGACTGGCATGTGATTTCAAATATCTTTTGCACAATATGCACACCAGGGCTGTATCTGGATGAAGGTGAGAGTTACCTTTAGACAATACCTCTTGCTAACCTCCCCTTAACTAAAAATAATCCAGCAAAAAATTTAGGCCTTCTCTGGCATTTGCAATTCTGGGTTTCAGAGCTTTTCCATATCGCTTTATTCAACTAGGTTCTAGAACAACACTAGCCCCATAGTTCAGATGAGGAAAATTAATAAGAGAAAGATCAAGAGACTTCCTTAAGGGCACAGTGGTTTACTAATATAGGAGGTATCTAGACCTTGGATGGTCCTTTAAATGCCCAGATGTGGACATCTTAGATGTGTGCCCTTTTCAAGTGTAGCCTAGAAAATAACATGGGCTATGAAGGGAACAAACATGTATTAAATATCAACTTAATATACCTTTTGTATCATACATTAAAATTCATAATATTCATACAAAGTAGGTACCACTGTGTCTCTCCATTTTCCAGGTTAGGAAACTGAGGCTCAGTTGCCTAAGTCATCGTGGTCACTGCAATCCAGATTACACAAGGGTGTGCCTGACTATAAAGTATCTCTCAAGGCTGCCTTGTGGAGTGTTTTTATTCTCCACTGAATACAAGATGCCTGAAGAATTCCACACAGTGTTGAGAACACAAGGGTGCATCCTGATGGCTCCTAGCTAGGTTGCTAGGTAACGTCAGTTTGGCACAATCTGGTAAACATCCTTATGGTTCTCTTGCCAACGGGAGCCGGTAATCAGAATAGAAAGAGGCAGGCACTTGCTTACAGAAGAGCAGGCCTGATTTTTAGAAACCACAAAAGTATCTCTGGATGATTAGGATCTAAGGGTCCAACAGCTTTGCAATGACAGTGTAAATATTGTGTGCTGGATGGACAGGCACCAAATGGGGACATTCCATACCGCTGTGTGATGAGAAAGCTGCCACTTCTGAGGACTTCCAAAACAAATAAACACTGCATATGCCAGAAGGAAGAGCCCAGGAAAGACCTGATCCAACTGGAGATAGTGAATGGCACTTCCTCAGGAAGCTGAAATCCAACTGGCCATGCTGGGTAGAGAGCTAGTCAGATGGCTGACCTCAGGTATGGCTACCCTGGAGGTCTTTGGCCACTTCAAGGAGGGATCTTCTGGAATTCTGCAGCTGTGGACCAAGACCAAATACTTTCTCCTGCTAACTCAGAGACATGAGGAAGTTTGAGATACACAGTGGTGGGAAACTATTTTGGCAGCCCTTGTCCCTAGCCTATGTCTAAACAAAGGCACAAGGGCCAGAGTTGCTGGGATGGGCCACTCAGATGGGCCTGGTATTAGTTCATGGTACTTTCTTACTTGCTGTAACAAAGTGCCCTAGACTTGGTGGCTTATGAGAAACAGGCATTTATTTCTTACAGTTCTGGAAGCTTTAAGTCTGAGATCAGGGTAGCAGCATGGTGGGGGCTGATGGGGACTCTCTTTCCAGGTTGCAGACAGCCTGCTAGCTCCCTGGCCTCCTCTCATGAGGGTACTTATCCCATCCATGAGGGTTCCACCCTCCTGTTCTAATCAACTCCCCAATATTTTCCCAGATCCTAATACCATCACATTGAGGTTAGAGTTTTAACTTAAGAATTTGGGGATAGCAGAAACATTCAGCCCATTTTAAAACTGCATTCAAGGCTCCACTCCTTCAAGTTGTATGTTAATGGGCAAGCTATCTAACATCTCTGAGCCCATTTTTCTCAATAATCAAATAGAGCTAACCTTCACTCTTATGGGGTATATTACAATGATTAAATAATGTAATATTTTTAAGTCTTAGCACTTAAAGGTTTATTATTATATAAAATATATCAGTATATATGTATGCTATGCATTACATATATTATATATATATTGTGACATATTGTTGTTGAGTCTCCTATCAGAGACAAAGCAATTTTTTAATAACAGGAGAGACATGAGAAGTCCAGTATTTCTTTCAAGGTAGCAATTATCCCTTGTGGGAACCAATCAAATTGTTATTCTCTTTTGCTTAACTTCTTCCAGAGATGAGGGGCTCAGTAGCTTATCTGGCTGTCTGTTTCATTTCATTTATTGAACATCAATGGGAAATAATGCACTAAATTCAGACAATTTGCATCCCTAAGGTTTCTACACCCTTTGATCTCACATCTGCTCCTGAGGATCACAGTATAAATAATGTAAATACTTCTTAATCTCCTATTATATGTTAATCATGGATCTTGGTAGTTTATTCACTATTACTAATTGTGACAGTCATCTCATGAAGTAGATAATATTACCTTTCACTTTTTGGATTGATAAGTTGAGGAAACGAAGGCACTTTCATGTGCGAAGATTTAACCTTCTTAAAGGTAGGACTTGTCTCATTCACTGAAACTGAAATTTACTGAAATTTTTCAATGTTTAAGATTCTTATGTTCCTAGGTTTCTAGGAATATGGAAGGGAGTGCTCCAAAATTTCTCCACCCAGGCAATAGGGGAAGGAAATTGAAAAGGCAAGGCACAAACTGAAAAAAAGTATTTGCCAAAGATTTATCTGACAAAGAACTTTTATCTTATTATACAAAATATCTTTAGAAATTTTTACAACTCAAAAAATAAGATAACCCCATAAAAATTAATGCTCCAAAAAAGAAGAGATAAAGATAACACACACATGCAAAGATGCTTCAACGAATTCATTATTAGGGAGTTACAATCTTAAAAGCACAATGTGATATCATTACAACACTCTATATTGACTAAAATTAATCAGACTAACCATACGAAGTGTTGGCAAGAAAAAAGAACAACTGGTACCATCATACACTATTGGTAGGGATATAAAATGGTGTAGCCACCTTGGAAAAGCATTCAATAATTTCTTAAACAAGTAAACATGTACCCAATATATGACACAGCAATGTAGCTTCTAGGTGTTCACTCAAGGAAAAGAAAAACATTTATTTGCACAAAGATTTATAGACATATGCTCATCCTAGCTTCATTTGTAATAGTCAGAAACTGTTCAAGTATTCAACAGGTGATATCCATACCATTCCATTGTGGTATATCCATACAATGGAATGCTAATTAATAATAAAAGGAATGAAGTATTGATACACTTGACCATGTGGATGTATCTCATAACATCTAGACAATTAAAACTAGAGTGACAGGAAGCAAAACCAGTGAGAGTGTGTGTGTGTGTGTGTGTGTGTGTGTGTGTGTTTGTGTGTGTTTAAGGGAATGTGTGAGGGGAGGTTAGATCATAAAAGAACATAGGAAATATTTGGGGTACAATGTAAATGTTTATTGTCTTGATCATGGTGATAGTTTCACAGGTGTTACAAATATGTCAGAACTCATCAAATTATATACTTTAAATATGTATGGTTTACTATGTATCTATAATACTGCAATAAAACTTAAAAATCTTTGTGGAAACATTTTTTTTATATATAATCAGATAGCCCTGGGATGTGGTTGAGTTTTCTGAGCCATAATTCTAATCTGAAGGCTTTGACAACTTAGGGGTTATGGAAGCACAGGTGAGGGACAGAGATGGTGATGCATGCCAAAGGGGACTGTGGGGCACTGAAGCCCTAGCCTGTCAAGACTACGGATCCTTCATCTTAGGCATGGAGGTTTTATGGAAGCTGATTTGGAACTGAAGATCTGGGAGAGGTGGAGTAGCAGTTAAAGAGGAGGAAAAAAAAAAAAGCAACATAAAATGTGCACACAGGCTTTGGTTTGGTAAATAGTTCATTAGGGCACCAGAGAGGAAAAACAGACAGCAAGATGGGAAGCAGAACTAGAACCTGGAACACAGCACATGTATGACAAGATCATCATTTATTCCTCCTTTTGTTCAGCACATATGCACTGGACGTCCACTCTGTCAGACGCTTCTAGATGCCTGAGGTCCAGCTGCAAACCAGAGATAAAATGCCTGTTCTTGTAGAGCCCACATTCCAGGGTAATGAGGCTGAGCACCAATTCACATAGGAAAGTCCACGATGTCAGGAGGGGTCTGCTAGAAAGGAAGAATTAAGCAGGGTGGGGGTGCAGGGCCTTTCTGAGATCGGCTAGTATGGGAAGCCCCCTGGGGAGCAATTGCAGTAGAAATGAATGTGCCAAGCATGAGCTCTGAGGACACTGGGGAAGAAGACTCCATTCAGGAAGAAAAGGTGCAAAGGTTATTAACAAGGAATGGGCATCTAAAATATCTTTCCATTACGGTCTTTTGATCAGACAATAACTTCTCCTTATTGAGCCTTCTCTATGCACCATAATCTTAACTAAGGGCTTTAATTCTTAGCACAATCCCATGAGGCATATGCTGGTGTTATTCTCATTTTACAGCTGAGAAAACAGAGACAAACTATGTAAGTTGCTGAAACCCTTAGTCAATGATTTACTGAAGGCACTCCCCTTAACCAGATCTACTACCTTTGATGCTAGTTCGTGATCACCCAGGGAGCAGGTCAGGAGACCCAGGTCTGTGAAGGCCCCAGAAGTATGACTTCAGATAAGCTGACTTCAGTTTTCTGCACTGAATCTAATTCCTTCCTTATTTCAGAAACAGTGCATTAGAAACAATGAAAATATTTGGAAGTTCTCCAAAAAAATTGAATTTAACATTTTTTCAAGCCACTCCCCCTGTTCAATATAACAGGAAAAATGGAAGATTTTCAAAAGTTTCACATGGCCTTTTCACCTATGTGAATAGTAGAAGGTCAAGCTACCATCACTTCACACCTGCCCCATGGGTCCTCCTACATGTTCTCTTTCTCTTCTCCATTCTCTATATGGTGTCACAGCGATCCCTTGAAAAGATTTTTGTTGCATCACCATAATTAGTTACCCTAAAGCAATCTACAATAGCAGTTGAACCTCCCCATGTCAGTAACGCAAATGTTTACTTCTTGTGCTCAAAGAAATTCCACCCATGTGGAAGTGTGTGCTCTATGGTGATTCAGGGACCCAGATAGGCTCCTTCTATCTGTGGCTCTGCCATTACTAGGGTCTCCCAGATAGCTTTTTCTGGGAGGCAGAAATGTCAATAAAAAACAAAACCCCTAAATTCCCAAAACCCCAGAACAGGCAGATGGGCCTCTTCAAAACTCCAGTTTGGAAAGGATACACATCACTTCCCCTCAGATTCCTTGGAAAGAAATAGTCCTTCACACACACCCTGTTTAGAGAGCTGTCCCTGGGCACAACCCATATTATGGAATGATTTCTGGTGGACAACTAGCTGATTCAGACATAGTTTCTTCCACTCTTTAGTTTAGAGTCCAAATGATGAAATTCAAAAATCTTGAAAATGACCTTTTGGGCCTCATATATGCTGGCCTTGATTCATGTACCCAGCTTCATATCATGCTTTTCTCCTTGGTCTCAACACTACAGTTACAGTAGTAGCCTCTGTATGCCCCCAAAATGGCAAGCTCCTCAGGCTTAGTAGACATGAGAAACTCTGCTTTTTCTTCTTCAGGCTTCATATGCTTCTCTTCTGGTGCTTTATTCGGATCTCTCCTCTTACCCTAGGCTGCAGTAGTACCTCCTGTTCTAAATTCTCACCACCTTTCTGCCTCATCTTAGGGAATCTCAGCACAATGTGATCATGGGTTCAGTGTTTAGAAGCAAGTAGACAATCCATATGGATTTGAACCACAGGCCCACTACCTACTGGCTATATAAACTTGGCTAGGTTATTTATGCTTCTTCATCTACTTGGACTACATAACGAAATACCCTAGACTACACAGCTGATCAACAACAAGAATTTGTCTTTCACCATCCTGTAGTCTAGGAAGTCCAATACCAAGCTGCCAGCAGGTTCAGTGTCTGGTGAGAGCCTGATTTCTGTCTCCTAGAAGGTGCCTTTTAGTTGAATCCTCAGGTGGTAGAGGGGGCAAGGCGGCTCCTTGCACTCTCTAATAGAAGTACTAATCCCAAACATGAAGGCAGAGGATTTCAGCACATGTTTTGGGGGATACGAACATTCATAGCAAAGCACTTGCATGGCCACCATTTCCTGCTTTGCAAAATATGGATAATACAACTCATTCTTCATTGATTATGCTGAAGATTAATTATGCTAACACCTGTAAAATATTTAGCATAGTAGTAGTTGTTGTTGGTACTATCCTTCCCCTTCACAGGCAGAGGTTGAGCTCTATAATCATTTGTCTTATTTGCTATTATATATTTACAAATTATCACACAGTCTTCCCATAGTGGGTCTTCACTGAGGAATTTTAGAGTAAATCAATGATCTCCTTTCTTTTCTGTGTGGTGGGTTTTCTTAAAGAACAAGTATCTGTCTTTGCCACTCTTTGCTCTGGTCTACATTCCTCCAAAAAAGGGAGATAATTGGAGAATAGCACAGTGTTGTGGAGCCCAGGTGTAGAGCAAGAAGGTGGGCCTCAGCACAGCCATCTTCCTGCTGTCCAACCCAGAGGAAGTTGCACCCCCGACACCTCTCAGCATCCCTGAATGTGAAATGGAGGTAGTGCAGAAGCTACCTTGTCAAGCCCTTACAGGGATAGCACTGTGCCTGCTTGGGTAGACATTGTTTTGTTTTAATTCTGTTTTGAGGTCTTTCTCTTTCCATCTATTTTTCTTTTTGGTACCAGGGATTGAACCCAGGGCACTTAACTTACTGAGCCACATCCCCAGCCCTTTCTTTCTTTCTTCCTTTTTTTTTTTTTTTTTTTTTCATCTTGAGACAGGGTCTTGCTAAGTTGCTTTAGGTCTCACTAAATTGCTGAAGCTGGCTTTGAACTTGCAACCCTCCTGCCTCAGCCTCCTGAGCTTCTGGAATTATAGGCATGCACCATCATGCCCGGCTAGGGTGTTTCTTTTTATAGCAGAAAATGAGCACTGGATTTCATTTCACATGCCATGCCCTTCCTTACTTCCTTCAGATGGATTTTAAAGCCATGATATTCATGGACTCCGTGGGATGAATGTTCCCTTGAAGAGAGGTAACTGGGAGCAGTCAAAAGCTTCCACGTAACATGCATTTGAGGTCATGAAATAGCACCTAACATGATCGCCCTCTGTTTCTCTTTGGCTTTCTCAGACTTTGTCTTCCTATTGGGTGCCGGACAGAGGCACAGGGGCACTAATGGAGGAATCACCACACATCCTCGAGGAAGGCATTTACCTAATTGCAAAGGAACACATCCTGGCTGCAGACAATAAATGGTGTGCGATGCTTCCATGAAGTGAGATGGATGGAGCTCTCTGTTGCTAACCAGCCCGTAACCAGGGTCATTAATCACATGCTGCACACCCCGTGCCAGTAATGGACTTCAGCCTGGAAAACTCCAACTTGTGGTGCCAATGGGTTAAAGGGAAGGCCTCGCCTGTTATGGAAATATAGGTCTCCCTTGGGATTAATGCTAGACATTTGCCACCCCTCATTCACTGAAAGGATCTTTTAATTGATTTTCCCTCCTGTTCCCTCTGATCTGTCAGAGCTTGCCTGCTCGCCAGCCTCTGCCTGGACCCTAAGACTTGGTCTGCACTGTATGAATTTCTAAGAAGCTACTAGTCCATAGGAATTTCCCTTCTTAATAGACAAGAAAAGTAACTAAACCACAAAAGCAGGTCTTCTTTTTTTGGCATATCCCACATCCCGGTAGCCAAATCCAGGTGGAAAAATGACCCAACATTATCAGGTCTGATGCCCATTTCCTCAACATGGTTAATACCAACAATAATTCTAGGGTCTGTGGACTTCAGGTTTTCAAGATAAAGAGGCTTAGATTCAGAGAGGTTAAGTGAATGATTTGCCCAAGGTGCACAGCTAGGGGCAGTAATAACTAAATACACCATGTTGCAGAGCCAGGGCCCCTTCCAAGGGCCTCCAGTACCCTGAGCCTTCTCCTTGCTCTCTTGGACTTGCAACTAAAGCTTCCTCACAGCCACAACCAAATCCCTGTTCTCTCCTTGACAGCTCGAGAGAATCAGAATAGCACTGGGTGTGCTTCCGATAATCATGACAAGTAGACTTTCATTTTAAAAGGCAGTTAAGTTCCACCACCTTGATACTCACAGGCTGGGTCCAGTAAATATTGCTTAACTTAATAAATAGACTCCTGACCTGCTTTTGTGCTGTGAAATGCACAGGATATAGAGGTTTAGAGTTGGTTTAGCCTATTTCCTTTTCATGGGGGAACCAAGCCATTAGCTAATTTGCAATAAATTCCTTAGCCCTGCTGAACTTCTGCAGACACTATTTACTTAATTTGATTAAGAAGAAAGAAGCACCTGACATTCTGTTTTGGGGGGCCATATATCCTCATAAGAGTCAAGTGGCTCTGAACCAAAGCGGGTTGGAGAGTATCTTCAGGTCATCCGAGGCCTGTAATAAAAAAGCTCAGGAAATCAAACTGATTTCTTTTGTGCTAGGAAGTCATTTACAACAGGAAGGTTTTCCTGTTGTCATTTCTGCTGCTACCTCTTTGTTGTTGGAGGCCACCTGATGTGAAGAAGGAATGGGTGAATTCCTCAGCCTGGCCTGCAAGTTTCCCCTGGCCCTGTCATTCACTAGCGCCATTGATAGTGTGGGCCAGACAATCATGTGCTGTTGGGGGCTATTCTGCACTTGGCAGGATATTTTGTAGTACTGATGGCTTCTGCTCATCAGATACCAATAGTACTACCTCAGTTGTGATAGTCTAAACTTTCTCTAGACACTGCCAAGTGTCACTTAGGGAACAAGAATGGCACCCATTGAAAAATACTGGACTAAATTATCAAGTTGTGGGCTTGTGTTGGTCACCCTGTTAACCCCAGAGGCTATCACTGTACAGGACACAGAGTAGGCATTCAATAACTATTTGTCACGTGGATGAAGGTGGCACAGAGCCCAGGCTAATGTTCTGCTAGGGTCCCTTCATACAGCACACTCTTCCTTATCCATGTTCCATGCTTTCTTTTCTACCTGTGTTTTGACTCTTCTACCTAAAAGGTTTTTGATTCTCTGTCTTGCTGTATTAAAACATCTTCAGGGTTGGGGTTATAGTTCAGTGGCAGAGCACTTGCCTAACACATGTGAGGCACTGGGTTCAGTCCTCAGCACATAAAAATAAATAAATAAATAAAATGAAGATATTGTGTTCATCTATAACTAAAAAAAAATGTCTTAAAGATTCTTTTCTTTGAGATTCTGTTCAAATATCATCATTACCAAAACCATCCCTAATTACTTATCTGGAATACACCTTCCCATCCCATGTTTCCCTGTGATCTGCTATCTCTCTTTCTTTTATGGCATCTAACAATTCCTGCACAAAACATTATAATTCGGTGGTTAAAAGAATGGGCTCTGAATGGAATCACAACTTTATCATTTACCAGCAGTGAAATGGTGGGAAAATGACTTATTCTCTCTGAGACTATTTCCCCATCTATAAAATGCAGAAAAGAACAATACTACCTCAGAGGTCTCTTGCAGGGAATAAATGAAAGAACTCTTTGATAAGTATGGCCAAATTCTTGGTAAACAGGAATGAGTAGATATTATTATCATTTCCCCTTTAAAATGGGAGTTCCCTGATGGCAGAAACTGGTCTTTACTCATCTTTGATCTCTGGTATCGAGAACAACCCTGATAATCAGAAGATGCTCAATAACTACACCCATGAACCAATGAAGTTAATGATTCAAGCTGGGATTGAAGAATCAGTGACTCTTTGTGCATAAAATGAGAAGAAATAAGTCTGAGAGGGAAAAAAACAAAGGCCAGAGGGTACAGATGACTCATCCGCAATTGCACAAGATAATAAAAAACTGAAAGTCACTTTCCAGCCAAGCCCGTTCTGCCCCTATGCCACCTCAGCCCACTCTCCTTAGAAGTCCAATGGAGCCTCCCTCTCCCCCCTTGCAAAGCAGTGACAAGACAGACCTGCTCCGGCATGCAGGAAAGCTAATTAGAGCTAATTTATTATCTTTTCTCAGAACCAGGATGCCGGGTAGAACTTGCTGGAGATCTGTGCTGTGAAGAGAAATGTTTTTGATTATATTTACACATCTGATTTGAAAAGTACACGAAAACCTAATCATAACGATAATAGCATGCTCGTTGGCTCTCAGCACACTGTCAGCTGTGTGATAAGCTTTCCAAGGTGCAGCTTGGGCTGCTTTTTCACAAAGTCTTCCCCAGACTGTGTTCTATGTGATCAAACCCTCCCCAAGGTAGTCTGGGAGACTAGAGAGTGTCTTAGAGGCAGGCAGATGGGACGAGAGTGGGAAAGGTGCTTACTTCTCTGAGCCTGTGTTTTCCTCTGCAAAAGGGTGCGATAGTACCTACTTTTGGGTCTGATACGAGATGAAATGTAACACCACATGGGAATGGCACACCCAAGGCCATGTGCAGACAGAGGGTGCATGGTCAATGTGAGCCTAGATCTATGTGCATGTCTAGGTGTTTGATGTCGAATGCTCTGTTCCTTCATGTGAGTATTAACACATCTGCAGTCTCCGTCCCAGAGTTCCATGTTCAGCATAATGGGGAGATGACTGGAGTACAGCCAAGAGTCTACTTTATCAGAGAGAAGTGGAGAAAACTTAGTGATGCAATGTGATATGATAGAAAGACCATGGTCTAAGGTATGATATTTGAATCTCAGCTCTGGCCCCTAACAAGGCAGGACCTTGGGGAATTCACTTAGCCACTTTAAACTCAGTTTTCCCATCTGCAGTTGGGTAAGACAGCCTAATTCACATGGCTGCTGAGAAGATGAATTTATATTATTCACATAAAAATGCATACTACATAGTAAAATCAAAATAACAGAGTATGAGGCAGAGACTAGTACTAGACACTGTTAGACACACAATACATACTAGTAACTGTGCGAAGTGAGCAAAAGATTTGGAAAATACCACTGACATTTCTTCTGGATGGGGAAGGAAAGAGATCACTAGACCAGAAGATAGCCACATTCATCTGTATCCCAGTTTTGCCAACCCAGCAAAACCTTCATCTTCCCAAATCTCCATCCTCTCATTACACAAGGATTATCCTAAGAAGACAAAAGACTTGATACTGGTGAAAAGGATTTGAAAACTATAAAGTCGAATTTCATGATATTCGGAAAGTAGTTGGTATAGTACCTGAAAACACTAAACCATTCAACAAATGGTCAAAAATACCATTAAAAGGTCACTTGTGCCAGCCATGGGTTTCCATGGTAGACAGAGACACCAGAGTCCCTGACTTCTTACGGCAGCCCCAGGAACATCCCCAGCCTGCTCCTCACTGATGGAGTGACTG